>VKOC01025361.1:0-27245 GCA_009364415.1 Spea multiplicata
GTGTGTGTGTGGGGTGTCTGCGAGAGCCGCTGCGCCCGTGTGTGTGTGGTGTGTCCGCGAGAGCCGCTGCGCTGTGAAAGCTGAATGGCCCCAGCGATGGGTGACAAATGCTTTCCGCGTCCCCCGCCTGATGAGATCCTGTGTTTTTTGGCAGATGATGTTTACAGAAGGCGGCAGTCAGAGCGGCAGTACGAGCGAAACGCGGAGGAGAATCTGATGAAACCGCCGCCAGGAGCCAAGTAAAGAATAAACCGGGGTCTCGTCCGGTGTGAAGAGGGAGGCGTTTAACGGCAGGGATAGAAACCTGGAAACCCCCGTCTTACTAAACTGAGTGTAAAGCACCGTGAGTGTAAAGCGCCGTGACTGCGCCTGCGCGCTTCACCAACAAAAAGCAGCGTCGGTCTGTTCTACCGGGAGTGGGGCGTAGAAACCGCCGGCTATTCCTTCCGGCCGCATGCTGGGGATGCGGTGTTTTTCTTTGTTGAATTTACAGATTTAAAAATAAAAAAAAACATTTGAAGTTAAAATTCTCCTTTAATTACCGTAAAATATATACATTTATTCACTTTCAAAAAGGTTAAATCACACCTGGTTATTTTTATTACCGTAACGACACGGATATGATGGTCGGGGGGAAAATTATATTGATTTCCAGCTGATTTTTGTTTTAGGGAATCTTTTTTTTTTAAACTGATTTAGGGGTTCGGGATGATATCAGCCGTCGGCAGGAGCTGCATCAGATGGCGAAGTCCGTCCAGCCAGTTGCTGCGTCTGATTTCAGGACTAGGAAGAATGATGAGAAAATGCTGAGCGTTCGGTCTGAGAGACGGGGGCTGTCTCGCTCCACATGTGATGACTGCGGGGGTCTCGGTGAAGGAGCACTCGCCATCTTCCCTTTGCTCTGTCTTGGTTCCCTGGCCTCACATTTCTCAGGGATTCAGTGAAATATTTGATAGGAATCTGAGCGCATCCCGCCGCCACCGGCTTCCTGCAGAGCAATAAGAATGTTATGTTGTTTGCATTAGAAAGTCGTGTGCTGATCACAATTGTCACGTGGCTTTTATGTCAAGAAGCCGTGTAATAGCGCTACCCATAAATCGCTGACACCGGCTGTGTTCAGCACATGAACGAGGCCGGTAAATGTTTCAGAGCAGTAAGAATCTTCACAAAGTCAATCTGCCCCAAACGCCTAACAAGCCGACCCCCCCACCCCACCCGGGGATCTTTATTACCTCAAAAGCTTCATGGAAGAGCCCGCTCTCACCATACACGGGATTAGGGATGGATACAAGGAGAGGGTTTGGATGTCCGGCTGTTTCTCCATCATCATCATCATCATCTTCAGACTGTGACAGAAAGAAACATTCAACGTTTCTTCAAAGCAGGAGTCACGGAAGCTGCCCTGGCTACGGTGGGCACAGTTCGGGCTCATGTTTGGTATAGATTATTACGTTCGATTACAGGCTAACAATAAGAGGATAAGCAAATCTTCAAACTTTAGAAAGTAAACGGAATCTACAGTAAGGTGGCCGCAGGGATTCGGCGCACGTGTCTGCGGTGCATTTATGGTGCAGCTGTGCCTGCAAAGCCCCAGTGCAAATAATAATGATGCAAAAGCTAGCGGAGAGGACCCTGTGGTCTGCGTTATTTAACGTGCAATTCCTGAGTGTGGAAAAAGTCCAGTTTGTTTGCCTGACGAGGCGCCTGAAAGCACTCGCTGTCCCCAGGCCTTTTACTGCAATCGGGTTCAGACTCACCTTAAAACGTCTGAATCGGAAGCCTTTGGTCTGTCGCCTGTAGAAGAAACAGATGGCAGCGGAAATGAGCAGCGACGCAGCCAGCACCGCGCTCACCAAACTCACGGCCATCACAGGGGTTGCGTGGCTTTCATCTGCTTCCTGGATAAACATCAAAGAAAATACGTTTACACAGAGATTGTTTTACATGACGTTTTTGACAATATTTTGCTGGAATTGTTATTGTTACCCCTTATTACCTGCACAAGGGGGGCTATTAGGGGTCCATTTATGACATGGAGAATCCCGTTGAAAGCCGGTATATCCCAGTGAATGATATTCCTGTCGTTCACAACTTTAGAGCACTGGGAAGAGAACAGTAGCACAAATGAAAGAGCTGATATTTTATAAAAGAGACTAATATGAATGGGTTAAACAATCCTCTAAGGCGGTACCCCGTAGAGGTAACAAAGGGCCAGAGTGGGGGGGTCCAGACCCAAAATGTTAATGCTAGCTGGGCCACTAGCTCCAGTCTCCTGGCCCCGAATTCATTCATAATTCCAGTTAAAATGGACAATTTACCCCAGGACGTAGCTCCCCTGATTGAAGACAATGGCAGAAAATACTCACCGGAGATGCGCTGCTGTTGGAGGCTGGGACTGAAATCGTTAGATTGAACCCGAGTCTTGAAGGCAGAATAATGCCACTCGTGAGGTTTCCGTATGACAGCAGGACGTCTGTCTGAGACACATGATGTTCCAGGTCACGCCAGGTTAACGTCTGCAAAACACGCCATACGTTCTGTTAATAAATCTCCATTCTCAAGCAGCAGACCCTGCGCCACGACACCTACTGAACCTATTGTGGTTCCACTGCTGGAAATGGGTTTTATTTGAGCCACATACCAAATTCTTCTCAAGGCTGCTGTCTTCAGGCACAAATAATGTTTTAAATGAGGTTCCGTTTGAAAGGTATTCAAGAAATTGAGCGCCCGTCTCCGAATCATTGGCGTAATTAATCAGCATCTGAAGAAGAGACGAAGTCACGTAACATGCTCTGCGACAAACGTAAAAGACACTTACCCCCTCCCAACTCTCGCTTCCAGTTTCCTGCCCAGCCTCGACTGCTTCTGACTCCTCTCCATCCCCAGTTAATCCAGTATCATGCCCAGCCTCGACTGCCTCTGACTCCTCTCCATCCCCAGTTAACCAGTATCATTGCCCAGCCTCGGACTGCTTCTGACTCCTCTCCATCCCCAGTTAATCAGTATCATGCCCAGCCTCGAACTGCCTCTGACTCCTCTCCATCCCCAGTTAATCCAGTATCATGCCCCCAACTGCTTCTGACTCCTCTCCATCCCAGTTAATCCAGTATCATGCCCAGCCTCGACTGCTTCTGACTCCTCCCATCCCCAGTTAATCCAGTATCATGCCCAGCCTCGACTGCCTCTGACTCCTCTCCATCCCCAGTTAATCCAGTATCATGCCCAGCCTCGACTGCTTCTGACTCCTCTCCATCCCCAGTTAATCCAGTATCACGTCCTTCTGGCCCACGACAGACTGTCTAACTATACAGCATCTACAGAAGGAGAATAAATCCCCTATTTAGAGTCATCTTTGTATCCCATCCTGGGTTAGGTTTCTTGTTCATTGTATGATTTTTGCAGGTTGATGGGTTCTCACCGAGAAGAAGTATGATAAATTTGGAGTAGCCTCCAACACTTCCAGTAAGTTTCCATTACAGAAACTACCATCGCCCACATACCCCTCAGGACAGGAACACCGGACATCTGGGAGGAAGAGGACACAGCATCTGTTATTAATAATTAATATCAATTAATAATAGTTTAATTCATCTTAATTAAGATTAATAATCTGTTATTTATATGGCGCCAACAACTACCGCAGCGCTTCTTGCAGTCATTACATTTGAACTAGATGTGAGAAAGACAAAGCAATACATCCAGACCGATGAAAGGATTACGGGTCTCGCATCAGCCCCATCGTCAGATTATCAGCCAGGGGCCCAATCCGACCCTGAAAATGTATTGTGTGATGCAGAAAATGGAAACTCAATGGGGAGAAATGGCGTGAGCGTCACTCACTTTTAAAAAGTAATAAAAAAGGCTAGAAAAACCCCATCAGAGAGCAAAACCGGAACGTGAACCACCCAAGCCCACAACAACGTGCCCAGAAGGACCCGTCCTCAATAACAAAAACGCGCCCCTTTGTGGTGGTCCTTACCTTGGACACGGTAGCAGAATACATCCCACTCCTCGCTGCCATTCATTCGCTTCTTATAATCCACGATCCCAACGTGGCCGGAGCCGCAGCTCGGACTCGCGTATGCGGTGGGATAGCCGGCTGTCTGGTTATGGAGCCATCCAACGGAGCAGAGGTGGAAACCCAGCTATTGTTTCAAAGTCCAAAGCAAATAAATCTTTCAGTTTCACAAAATAAAGCAACAAAGAAAAGTATTTTCACCGGACTATAAAATAAAAACTTTTCCGGGACATATTATGCAAAAAGGGTTTATTCAATAAACTGAGAGTTCGCAGGAGCGCTGAGCCTTCCCTCTCTCTGCCTTCACTGAACATTTTTGAAGAGGCAACCCTGGGAGCTTCTACTGCAGGAAGGCCTGAGCCCCATATAATGTAAAGATAAATCAGTGAGCCGGCCCCCTGTATAATGATATTAAATCAGTGAGTCGGCCCCTTATAATGTTAGTTAAATCAGTGAGCCGGCCCCCTGTATAATGTATAGATAAATCAGTGAGCCGGCCCCCTGTATAATGTAGATATCATGACCGGCTCCTGTATTATTATATAGATAAATCAGTGGACTGGCCCCCTTGTATAATGTTATAGATAAATCAGTGACCGCCCCTGTATTAATGTATAGATAAATCAGTGACTGGCCCCTGTATAATGTAATAGATTAATCAGTGAGCCGGCCCCTGTTAATGTACTAGATAATCAGTGACCGCCCCCTGTATAATGTATAGATAAATCAGTGACCGCCCCCTGTATAATGTAAGATAAATCAGTGACCGGCTCCCTGTATATATATAGATAAATCAGTGACTGGCCCCCTGTATAATGTATAGATAAATCAGTGAGCCGGCCCTCTGTATAATGTATAGATAAATCAGTGAGCCGGCCCCTGTATATTGTATAGGTAAATCACTGAGATGCCCTGTATAATGAATAGGTTTATTATCTCCTGGCCGAGTTATGTTTTACCTGTTGGGCAGCAGAGAGCTGGCTGAACGTGGCAATCGTAGCACCTTCCGAGGCGCACCCCTTCACTGCCTCGGGGTACGTGAGCTTGTACTGTCCTCTCGGGGACCGGTAATGGAAAACGCCTGCCAATTTTTCTGGAATTGACAGGTTTAAAGTGAAGCCGCCATCGATGACATCATTTTTACAGTCTATTTCTATGCGCATACGATAAAGGATCCACGGCATCGTCCTCGGGGTAATAATCTGCCTGCTTCTAATAATCACTCTTATTAGGGGCCACAGGTTTCATATAGATTAAGTACGTGGCATTTAGATGGCGATATCGTTCTGTCCTCATTTTAATTTGCATGATAGTGAATGCGTGGCTGCTGAGTGGTCGCAATTATGCAGCACTCTATTTATTAGGTCGCATAGCGCCATCATATAATGCACTCTATGTATGTTTGGGAGGACCGGTCACAGACCTCCGGGTACATCGGAGAGGCCGTGCGTCCTTATCTGTCACGAGGATGGACACCCGGAAGCTTTTGCCGTGGGTCCTGCCGCTCCTGGATTATGCTGAACGGTAACTATTAGCGCCGATTTCCCCGTGAGAAATAAAATATCATTCAGTTCCACTTTTCCACGTAAATGGCCCTTCCTTCCAAACCTTGGAAATGCAGGTCTGCGCATGTTGCCACAGGGTGACAGTCTCCGTTATTTTGCAGGCAGCGGTCCGCGGGGGGGATCGCTTTCTCCAGACACTGGACTCCATTCCCTACAAAGCCCTCGTGGCACTCGCATCTCCGTGTGTTCTGCAAGAAATTATCAGTGGGGCAGATAAGAACCACGTCACCGGACACATCCCTTATAACAGGCGTGCAAAGCGACACTAATCATTTACATCATAGATGTCCCACTGGAGGCCCTGGGGCCAGGTACTGCATTCTTGCCTTTTCTGTTCTATATGCGGCGTACGCGTGGGACTGCTGCGTGGGACAAACGGCTGTCACAGGAATTGTATAAAAAGGTTTGACCTACCGGACCGGTATATATGCAGGTTGCGTGTTCACTGCAGCCCCCGTTAAAGCCATCAGCGCACAGATCGACCTCAATACAAACAAAACCATCTCCCTCGTACCCCGAGCGACAGCTGCACGTGACGGGCCCTGCGCCGAACTGACTGCACGTGGCGTGGATGCTGCAGCCCCCGTTGTCTTCCATGCAGAGGTTGATCGCTGCACAAAAACAGACATTACAAAACGTTCTTCGGATCTGCATTTGCTGCGACGCCGCAGAACAGACGGGTATTTTTACACATTCTGTGACATTTACATAAGGAGACAGAGATCCCCTGAATGTAGAAGATAAGAAGATATTAACTTCTAATATTTACAGAGCCACGTCTAGGTCACCAGGGTGCAGGGTGCACACGGACGATCACTAGTGCCTTGTGGAGCCACGATTACTGTGACAGCCTCGCCAGCTCGTGTCACCGAGCCCATGACCATATAACCGCTGCACACGGCAACTTACCGCTGCAGGATCTCCCATCGCCCTCATAATACGGGGAACATTCACACGTGTTGTTTAACCTGCAGGTGGCATTTTCGTGACATGCGGGCGAACACACGGGCATCACATCTGAAACGAGAGCCACTGAATGCAGAAGGATCTGGTTACCGAGACCCCCCTACCCTCTGAATTTACCCCTTAAACCCCAGCCTTCTGCCTCCTGCCTCCTGCCACCCAGCCATAGCCTCGTGGTCACCCTTTTATCCGTAATTTGTGTAAACGATTGTGTGGCTTTTACTTACCTAACCGTATTTCACACTTTTCACCGGCCCAATTCTCGTTACAGAAACACCATCCATCTCCAGAAACGCCATCGTTACAAACCCCGTTCGCCGTACAGTTACAGCCTGGAAAGCGAGTCGGAACGCCTGTTACTACGAGAGACCAGAAGGCGGCCAAGGTCCCCCTCACAGAGCTTTGGCAACCTCTCTAATTACTGGCGGTGACAAAAAATAACACGGCCGCCAGGGAACACATTAACCCTAAACCCACACTGCAAAAGCCACAAATACTCCATCTTTCCAGGAGACGTCTTCGCGAGTCCAGTTCATTGTTCAACGTGTTTATGAACCGGTCACTAGACATTTATATATCAATATATTAACCGGCCATGCGCAGCAGGCAGCCACAGGTCATCATGTTCAGTACCTTTGCAGTCCGGACCGTATCTGCCCGGAGCACACAATTCGCAAGCGGTCCCTTCAAATCCTTGGGAACAGCTGCAGACCCCGGTACCGGCCATCCCATCGCTGCAGGTGCCACGCTTGCTGCATGGGGCTTCCAATCCACCGGGACACACTAAAATATTTCATTACATCATTCTCTGCAGAAATGCAACAATAAATGTGCTGGCGTAATGCTGAAGATATAACGGCCGGGGCAGTAGGGCTCCTTACACCTGTCTGGTATTGCCACAGAAAGGGCAGCGGTGGCAATATAGGGTAAGGCCATGGGAAAGCAGTGGGTAATGCATCCATTACCTAGAACCTGCGCAGATATCTCTTCTGTGAGAATCCAGCGTATCGACTGAACGCTCTCAGTGCGCGTCTCAGTCTGTCTAACTGTCTACACACTTCTCACCGTGACAGTCCTTTCCGTAATGGTTCCCGCAGCATTCCGGTTGCCAGTCCACCGAGTAGCAGATCTTTTTGCAATATCCTAGCCCGTAATGCGGGTTGAAGAACATTCTGTGACGATTCCAATACCTCATTCTGTTTGTGCGAGGTGAGCATTGCCTGGTCCTTCCCTGAAAGAGACGCAGAGCATCATCGTCTACTAATACATGAAATCACCGAAGAGAGTCAGCTCCTCCAGAGAGGAAATAAGCCGGACCGAATATCACTATCCAACCTGTGAGAGGAGGAGAGGGGATGGAGACGGACCGATGACAGGGGGCAGGAGAACTATGGAGGACAGCAGGGCAGGATGGAGGAGAAAGGGAGAAGCACTTAGAAGAGGGGGCTGGATGTTGAAATAGGGGAGAAGGACAGAGGACGGCAGGGGCGAGATGGAGAAGAGGTAAAGATGACCAGGAAGCTGGTAGAATAAAGGTCTGGCTTAAAGATTTGCAACATGTGTTGTCGGAGGAACGTGGAAGGAGAAGAGGCACCGTGAACATCCAGTGCCTCCCAGTCCAGACCGTGAACCCTTTCCTGGCTTGCCACCTACCCCCAGTTTATGAAGAAAGTGCCATAGATCGAGAAGAAATGAAAATGTTACATGTCTCCATCTCTGTAGATAATAAGTTGGCTAAAACTCGCAGTATTTCTGCCTTTAAGAGTTCCTTTTTTAAAAAAAATACCATAAAAGTACTAAGAGCAATTATTAATGAACGATCCTTTGCCATTTCTCACCGAATCCATAGTTCCCTCTGGACAGGCGTACTCGAACCCACACACCCCGCATCGCTGATTGAGGGCCTGCAAGCAGCACAGATAATAATAATATTACAATAATAACAACAAAAACAACAACAATAGACTAAAACATATTCACAGACAGCTAGAACAGGCGAGACTGGCTGGAGGATGATCTATAGGAGGATGTCTATAACAGGTGTGTGCATTAGCAGCTTTGCATGGTAGTTGTGAACACCGGCAGCTGCGTAGGGTAGTTGTGAGCACCGGCAGCTGCGTAGGGTAGTTGTGAGCACCGGCAGCTGCGTAGGGTAGTTGTGAGCACCGGCAGCTGCGTAGGGTAGTTGTGAGCACCGGCAGTTAAGGTTCCTGATGCAGCCGTTCATAAATTTCCTAACTCGCCATTCACTTACTATGTTGGAGCTCCGATACTCATCACAGCGTGCCCCAATATCAGGCGGTTCCAACAACTGGTCGATACCATGAGCAATGCCGGTTCCAAACTCCATGTGCCGCTGGATTATTCGCCCATTATTCTCATCCACCATGATATCGCCCTACAGGGACACATCAAACAGCAGTAATCGGATTTCATTTATCTTGAATAAATTGTGTTTAATGTTTTCAGGCCTATTTTAAAGAAATAGATATTTAACTATTAGCACAAAACACTACATAAGATGAGTGGCGCCTTTGGAGTGTCAACGTATTGTAGAAAAGCCATTCAGAGAAGGCACAGAAAAAACTGCTAGATAACTAGCGATGTCCAGTTCATGAACTAATCGTTCTTTTGAACTGATTATTTTCAATGAACCGGATGAATCAGAGCAGTTCTGAGTCACCAGTTCACTGACTAACAGTTCATAGCAGTTCCGAGTCATCAGTTCACTGACTCAAAGAACCGTGCAGAGCAGCTGAGTCTTCTTCACACTGCACATTACGGTGAGTTGAGTTGCTGAGCAGTATGGACACATATAACATGACTGTACAAATACATTGGGGTGTAACACATATTACATGACTGTACAATACATTGGGGTGTAACACATATTACATGACTGTACAATACATTGGTGTGTAATGCAAATTGTCAGTGAGACTGCAGGGAGGGACTGGGAAGCAGAAAGGGTACGGGGCCAATCTTCAGTGTGAGTGCGAGTGCAGGGAGAGACTGGGAAGCAGTAACTGCTGTGAGCCACATTGAGTGAACCGATGAATCGTGTGTTCTAGAGCATTGTATATACAGACTATTCCAGAGTATGAGGTCATCGCAGGCACAGAGCAATCTAGGGCTGCTTGTAAGCGGTTTATAGCAGAATGAATCCTGTGCTAAAAGCATGCAGAGGGAAAGGTTTCCTGAACCCGCAGCAACTGCAGCCCCTGGGTGAAGGTTAGTAATGAAGGAAAATGGGTACTTACAACGTTTGTTCGGCTGCATGTAAAGGAGACTGTTGAGCCATGCAGTGTCCGTAAAGATTTGGCCTGCGGAAGGTTTGCCGCAATTATCTAGGAAGAAAAGAGACTATATTTATCCTGCAAGACACACGTGGGAAACGGAGGCTAAGCTTAGAGGAAAGGGCCAGGATTTTATATCAATGCAAGGTTTTTAGAAGTCCCAAATTTGGCAATAATCTTGCTTTCTTTGCTGATGTCAGTTACCCCAGATAAAAAAAAAAACAACGGGTTAAACAGGTCTTCAAACTGGGGTCACATCTACGACAGACCAAAACTTCAAAATGTCTTGCCTGATCACAGTACAGTCTTTACATTATCTTAATTTCAGTTCAAATTGCAGACGGTCTGTCATCTCCTATTATCAATGTAATTCAGAGTAATGTAATTCACAGTGAGACGTGATGGCATTCATTCACTACACCAGCAGTGAGCAGTTCAGTGAGTTTGAATGATTTCCCGGAGTTCTGTTATTCCATGCGCAGCGAGACGTGATGCCATTCATTCACTACACTGGTAGCAGCAGTCATTTAGTGATTTCTGGGCAGTTCCCGGATTCCATGTTATTCCATGCGCAGATGCCTTCATTCACTACATCCGGTAGCACAGGTAGCAGCAGTGAGTTTGAATGATTTCCCGGAGTTCTGTTATTCCATGCGCAGCGAGACGTGATGCCATTCATTCACTACACTGGTAGCAGCAGTGAGTTTGAATGATTTCCTGGTGTTGTGGGTTAGACATTACACTGGTAGCAGCAGTGAGTTTGAATGATTTCCTGGTGTTGTGGGTTAGACATTATGGGCATTTTTAGAAGAATACAATACAAGAAAAGTGTGACGGCGCTACTGAAATAAATGAAGACCAATTTTAACCCAAAATAAGTATACCAATAAATAGACTGCTCAACAACAAGTGAGCGTAGAAATTCTCTTACTTCGTTTATATAAAAAACAAACAAACATGAAAAAGCCTAATCTACACCATTATATCGTTATGTATATTTTTTCTGGTGTTTGGTGCTGACACTTTTTTTTTTATATTTATTTCACCGGCGATGGCCTTTTTCTTGTTATTATTTCTAGAAAAATCCTGGATTTGCCATTTTGGGAATGATATTGTTTGCTTGCAGGTAAATAATCAGACTTTCACTCATACTTTACCTTTGTGTTCCTTATCATATGAACCTTAAGATACGCCACAAGCTTGTCCCTGTGATCCTCGTGGTACAACCACTGTTTCCGCTCCTCTGGGAGAGAATTAAAGGCTTCATCTGTAGGCCAAAGCATTGTGAACGGCTGGTGGATTTTGTCATTAACCAAAGGCAGCAGCCTGGATTCCTGTTAAAATGGATAGGATGGTTGCGTCAACCCTGGGGTATGATACGGCAGAACCGAGCAGAATGTTCTCCCTACTGCCCCCCGTCCCCTAATTTCTGTTTGTGGATCATCCACGTGACATCTCGCTGCCACCGGCGGCCCTCAGCATGTTCCGCGGAGCTCTGGGGTCAGAAATTCACCTTTAAGCAACAGACTGATCACCGCCCCACGGGGGAACACTTGAGGCAGCTTAGACAGACACATAGATATACACAGACAGATGGATAGATAGGATAGACACATAGACAGAAAGACAGATAGATACATGGAGAGACGGACAGACACATACATGGACAGACAGGCAGATACATAGATAGATATAGACATACAGATAGATGGATGGATAGATAGACAGACAGACTAGAGCTTTACCTGCAACAGTCGGCTAAACACAAAGTAACCATGACGTTCAGCCACGTCCGTGATGTTTGGCTGCAGAAAGAAGCGGGTGTTTTATTTATTTACACACAGGCTTCCCAACTCGAGATATCATGTAAATGTGCATTCTAATCGCAGGAAGCTGCAGCGTCACATTTTTGAGAACATACCCCATACGGCCGGACCGACACATTTCTCTCCGGAAACAAAACGTTGTCAATAAAGTGGACCACGCCGTTCGTTGCAATTATATCCGTTCTTGTAATTTTAGCTAAATCATTTAAATAAACGCCGTCCTGAAATGGAATAAGATCGGTTTTTAGGCCTTTAGGATGGGGATGGTTGGTCGAAGTGAAGCTTCAGCTGCTTTCCTGTTACCTGCTTGGAGGAAACCCTCACTCTTTCTCCCGATAGTGAAGTCAAAGATGTCAGCTCCTCCAGGTCCCCGAGCAGCAGCTTCCCGCATCCCACCATGTGATAGCGGAGTAAATCTTTAAGCAGGTCTTTGGATTTCCACTCCTTGAACTGATAATGACAGTGAGTTTCGTATTGCACAAATAACACTATTGTAGTACAGTGTATAGATAAGTGTGTATATATATATATATATATATGTATATATATGTATAGAGTGTTGTATATAGTGTAAGTATATATATATATATGTATATAAGTATATATATATATATGTATAGATAAGTGTGTGTATATTATATATATATATATATATGTATATATATATATATTATACATACACACACGTGTAGATAAGTGTGTGTGTATATATATATGTGTATAATATAATATATGTGTATAGATAAGTGTGTGTATTTATATATATATATATATACACACTATATATAGGACGGGGTGAGGGTCCCAATTAAGTGTAAATCATTAGTAGCTACGATACAGAAAGGTGTGATGAGAGAGGGCCACGTACCGCGCTGCTGTTCACAACGGACTCTTTCTGCGGCACAAACACCGTGAAAGGTCCCAATCCGGTCAGATCGTTAATATGCTGGTCCTGGAGCAACATAAACGCGGCTATCAGTACTGAGCACAGCCTAGAAGCGAACGTTAAACGTACAGAGGGGGCTATAATCACCTGTAAACTGTCGTAGAACGGAGCAGCTTCAGGGTTATATCGCAGTACCTAGGAAATAAACGTTTTAAAGGTGACTCCACATAATATTCCCTCATTCATTGCTTTGCGCTGCGGCCACTGGTTTGGCCCCCGGGCCGTATGTGTAGCACGCCTGGGAGGTGTTCTGCTCATGTTTATACACTTGGACAGAATGATCGTGTAAGAAGCAGTTAAAATATGAAATTTTAACCTCCTGTACTTTTCCAGCGCAGGTAAAGCCGTCACCAGTGAAGCCTCTTTTACATTTACACAACCGTTCTCCGGACAACGTAGTGGAACACAGAGCAAAAGGGCTGCAGCCGCCATTGTTCTACAAAAAAAAAAAAGGAGGAGAAAATGTTATTTGTGAAAATACGATACAAATAAAAGCACAGAAAATGTCAGCAAAGTCAACCAGACTTAGAAATCAATGGAGGGGTTAACTCTGTACCTCGAGGCACAAGTCGAAAAGCTCACATTTGTTGACTCCGTCTCCTACGTGCCGAGGCAAACAGTTACAGGCAACCTGCAAAGACAGCCGACAGGTCTGTGGATAGAGCAGGTAGTCGGGGCAGGAAGGCAGAAGCTGAGCTGGGGTGGGGGCAGGAGGGCAGAAGCTGAGCTGGGGTGAGGGTCTTACTTTATTGGGTCCTGTTTTAATGCATTCTGCTTTCAAATGGCAGCCCCCATTATTTTCCAGACATCCATCAATTTCTGTAGGAAAACAACACGTTTAAGTTATTTATGATTTTCTTTTTTGCAGTCTGACGGAGCAATGGGACTGATGTCTCGAGGCAACTGGGATGTCTCGAGGCAACTGGGATGTCTCGAGGCAACTGGGATGTCTCGAGGCAACTGGGATGTCTCGAGGCAACTGGGATGTCTCGAGGCAACTGGGACACCTTGAAGGCTCTAAAATACCTGCGTAGGACACGGCACTGTCCTGCGGTCTCTGAATCCCTCCTGTAAGTTCGGCATCTCTGCGTCTCGTAGTGCCCTACACGGCTTTTGGGTAGGGAACAGGTTTTTCTAAGCCGGCGTTTGTTGTATTAGGGCCGCGATATCAAGGCATTTGATGTTTTGTTCTAAAGCATCTTACTGCATGTAAACTTTGTACTCACCAAGACAGATGACGCCATCGCCGGTATAACCCTCCGCACAGGTGCAGCTGGTCTCACCGGCTAGGAGACCGGTACAATTGGCAAACTCCGAGCACCCTCCATTATTAACAGAGCAAGCATCCAACTCTGCAAAACAAAGCACCTGCTTCCTTTAACTTTCAAATTATTTCAAACAAATCTCTAAAAATCTAAATGCCAAATGAAAGGATATGAAATTCATGTCAAAATTATTTTTGTTAATTTTACTCCTAAATGAGCATTATTACATATGGATATAATATATGTATCCATTACATATGTACACAGTATATGTAATTAACCACAAAGAAAAGCCTCGGAAATAGGGAAGCCACTCAGGCTGGCATTGGGCAGTCGGGGGTTTATTCCCAATAACGTTGATTTGTCTTCTTAGCACTTTTAGTAATTCCCTCTCATGTGATTCTTGAGCTTTTAAGTCTTTTTGACAGAGCCATAGTCTTGATATTGGCTGCTTCGTCATCCAGATGTCTAACAACTTGACTTCTACATTATAACGAGCGGGAATATCCAACAAATATAATAATCCTACAAAGGAAAGTCCATAAAGTGGGAGAACCAACAGGCTTCAGACACATTTATCCCTCTCTACCTACACAGGGAGGCGTTAGCAAGTACCCCATTCTCACTAGATGCACATTATTATTCGTTATTATTATTATTCGTTATTATTCTTCATACCAGCGCAGTGGGTCCCATTTCCAGCGAAGCCAGCAATACAGGAACACGATGCAGAAGAATTACCAGCTCCGGCTATACAGCTAAAAAGACAAAATCATTCATATATTCCAGCCTATTGATTCGTTTCACTGCCCGATGCCCGTGAATCTCGACCCATCGTGGGGATTCTTCTACACAAATGTTCTTTTCTGTTAATTGGCGTTTTACTGGAATAAGACACATATCTAATAAATAAATAAAATAACAATAAACATTTCAAGCCACTTACTTTGCATTCACACTGCAGGTGCCGTTGCATAAATCATTTTTTATATCTAGGAAAATGATTGAAATGCATCAGGACATGGATTGCAAAATAATCAAACGCACCGAAGGAAGTTTATTTGCAGCCCTTTCTATTATTATCTTATTCAAAGCACCTTTTGATCCGACAGCCCTTTCTGTAGAGCCTTTTTCCATCTTCTCCCTAATGTGTATCCTCTCTAAATGTTCCTCTTCCTGTCCCTAATACATCCCCACTCTGCCCTTGCTCTGCTCCGCTGACCCTACTTACCCCTCTTTTTGCCCCCCTCCTTTTCCACTCATTGCCACGTGGCTCTCTGGGCTCTGTTGGGGCACGTACCAGTCTCACAGCTGTAGCCGCTCCAGCCTTTGTCGCAGCGACATGTTCCATCCCCGGTTAGTCCATCATCACACCTGCCGTGAACACAATCGCAATCTGGAAAACGACATTAGAAATAAAAGAATAATGACAGTCGATCTCTTGCCTTCAAGACCCAGATTTACTGAAAAGGCTATTTCATAAGGTGCAAAAAAACGAGGCTCAGGCCATTTCCATACAATAAGCAAAGTTTGGGGGAGCGGTCAATGGGGGCTCAAATGGTACTAATGGGCATTAATCAGTAAATCCATAACCATCCACCAATAATCAATCACTGGCTCGTGGTGGAAAAGATAACGCCTGGGCAGCATCTCACATCCCTACTCGTGGGTCACCCCAATTATCTGACCCCCTTGGGGGCGAGTAGGGTTATTCCAAACACTGATACAGTTCTGCAGCCAGTCTGACAGCAAGTCAAAGGGTGCCGGCCGCCAGAAAGTGCCAACAGCTTGCCAATCCACGGCAGAGAAGAGCTTTCTACCACCAGCCCATGTTGTCCCCTGTGTCATCCTAGCATCCCATGGACCCCAGTTACAAAGACACAGTTCATTTCTTGTGGAAGCCCCCAGAATTAGGCATTGAGCTGCCCTGGTGGGCTAGTAGTAGCCTTCTGCACAGAGCACCAAAACAATTAGACACACCAAATACAGAATAAAACATTTGGCAAATGGAAACGGCTGATTTACGGCTGTACATGCAGAATATTAAATCCCAGTCACCTGATTTACAGTCTTTCCCATATCGCCCCGGTTCGCACGACTCGCACGCCGTCCCGTGGAAACCTTCTTTACAAATACATTCCCCATTTCCAGTGAGGCCGTCCTGACAGTCGCCATTATTTGAACAAGAATTATTCGCCCCCCCGGGACACACAAGACACTGATTTCCAAAATATCCTGAACAGCATTCGGGGGCCTAGGAAGGAAAAGTTAACAGCAACAGTTTCATGGAAATATTGATAATATCGCAGTGATCACTTTGAGGTTAGATATATCAGATATATTCCAGGGGTGTTTTACCCCTGAAAGAGGGCATCAAAATCTACGCAGGGAAAAGGCTGGGGGCTGCTCTACTAAATCTATCACCACGCTCTTGGCAAGCACAATAGGCTCTTCTTTATGACAAAGTGCCACAGGCTTCGAGATAGAATGCAATAACTTACAACGGTCTCACTGATGCACTGGAATCTGCAGCCCCGTAGGTGTTTATTTCTCTTCTTAAACATACACTTTTCACGTCCATTTTCCGGAGCTTCCTGTATTAAGGAGAAACATTTGATAACCCCACGGATCTTTGGGAACCCCAAACGATAAGATACAGGGAGCCTGCGCAGTATAGCACGGCCTGGCCAGCTGCGGACTGCGTGTCACTACTGCGACCTTGTAACAGGGGGCACTCGGTGCGGCCCCCTCGGCCCACCAACCAGACAAATCTCACCTGAAGGGCCGTGCCGTCCGGACACTGCATTTGTTTGTCGCAATTCATGCACTTTGTCTGCAAGAAAAAAAACAATTTCCTGACACCATCTGGGAACATAATTACCAAGAAACAACCCCCGGGGGCACTTTCCTCAGCTTTGTCTGGCACTTTCAATTACTTTCATGGGCCGCACTTCAGAACCTGAGCAGCAGGGGGCCAGACTCACCCTCGGCAGGACGAATGCCCCAAAAACATTGTGAATGTCCTCCAGCGGGTGCGATATGTTATTTCTCTGCGCTGGAAAATTGTAATGAAGACATCATGGCTGATGCTCAGTGAATTCTCTTACAGACAGCCAGGTTCATGGATGTTCAAATCCACCCAACTCATTTTAGGAAGAAAAGGACTGTCATAGAAACGATACCTTTTTTATCACAGTGTTCTTCACATCACAGCGGTTTCTCAGGATAGAAAGCACCTTGGAAATGCCCATGACGATTCCGTTCTTTGTTTCAAAAAAGCTTCCAACCAGAGGGACATCGTGAACAAAAGTCTGGGAAGAAGAAAAAGTCTGAGGAGAATCGGAATCAGTGCAGTAAAATGCAATAAACTATAAATGCGACAGCATATAAAAGGCCTGCGAGGGCACAACTTCCCAAAGCCTTGTTCTCCTAACAGATCTTCCCTGGTGATACCACGAGGAGCCGGGGCAACGGACGGGCAACTACAGTACTTATATTCTAAGTGACAGCGCCCAGTAAATCCACTTCTCCCCCCACCGGTGGGGAAATAATAACCACTGATCCTATTGTACAGAGAATCGTATTTGGAGATCTTTTCCGCTTAAAGCGGTTCCAATTACCCGATCGCCCCGTTCATAGAACGTGAGCCAGTAGGAGGGTCCCAGCAGGCTCGCTTTGTGAGTTCCGCTTTTTAAGTCCATGCACGAAAGTTTCTCCCCAGGGATGATGTGATACTTTATTGTGTTGTTATCCTAAGAGATGGGACACAAAATGCAGGTTATTCTCCTCATTTTACTGCACGTTCACATCTGTCATTTTCCCACGAACGAGTAAATCACTAACCCGGATTCGGATCAGTTTCCAACAGTTTTACTTTTATATCCCAAATGCTATTTGCGTGCTTAATTCATTAATGAATACGCTAGTTCCAGTGAGTTCAGAAAACACACAAATTACCATGAGGGCAGCACCGTAATCCCCGTAAAACTTCTCCATCGCAGAATCATTGGGAACAAATATTGTATATTTCTGTCCAGATGATTCGACTTCTTCAATAACCCCTGAAATCTGCATTCAGATAATTCATATTATACCCTGTGAAAAGCACAGGCCAAAACATGGCTTTTTTACATCGTAATACACAGAGAAAGCGTGGACACCGATGTTTACATACCTGAAGAACCTCTTTAAACTTTTCAAATTCTTGCACCTGATCCAGCAACCGGGAAAGTGATGGCCGGGGCGGGGGGACATTTCCAGCCGGGGGTATTAAAACCTATAGGGAAAAGGTTTGGTTTTCACGATCGCCGAACCAGTGATACCAGGCGTTAAATGGTTAATCTAAAATTGGCATGATTACTACAATGTGACTTTTTAAAACAAAGGAGGGTCTCCA
The DNA here is from genome assembly GCA_009364415.1 of Spea multiplicata. NCBI lineage: Eukaryota > Metazoa > Chordata > Amphibia > Anura > Pelobatidae > Spea > Spea multiplicata. The sequence goes on from VKOC01025361.1 coordinate 18,276, forward strand.
GCCATGGCAGGGTCCTGAAATCTAAAACCAGGGTCGCCTTTAATGTGGGGCAAAAGGGGCAGCAGCCCGGTCATTTCTGGGGACCATAGCAGCTGCCTCTTGAGCATGCAACAATCATGGTCGCAGGGGACGCAACTGCCACCAGGCCTGCAGCTTTAGGGGTCCGGGTGACTTCTGTGACCTCTTCCGGCGCAGACCCACCGCCCAGAGGAAGCAGGAGTGCAGCCGGAACGCAGTTGATCTAAACCTGCAATGCTGGGGGAGTACTTTTGTTTTTTGGTGTTGGGGTGGAGGGTACGATTGAATGCCACGGACTGGAGGGGGGTTTCAAGCAAACCAGCGTCCAAACATTATTAAAGACGGCCCTGTATAATATCCATCACCTACTCTGCACAAAACGCACTTTGATGGCTTTTGTTCCAGCTGCCACCCCCAGCGGAGACAAATGCTGCGTTACCCTGAACCTCTTTACAAACGACCAACCTTATCGATGATGAAAATGAATCCATTAGCGGCTGGAATCTCACTTCTCAGGAAACTTGCATTATGAATTAAAGGATTCTGAAAAAAAGGAAAACAATGAAAGTTTCTTTCCTGTGCAGAAAATGACCCGAACCTCCTGTCTTAGGGGGCCTTTAAGATATAAAAAGTGTAAGCTCATTAGCCAAATGCGACATTAGTAGAATTATTCCTCACAATCAAGGAGCAAACAGTAAAAGGGTCATATATGTGCCTCCATTTGAGTGTAATATTTACAGTTTTAGGTTGGAGAATAATGGAAGTTAGATAATAAATAAACGGTGGGCAAGTTATCAATTTATACCCTCGCTCGCCGGCAAAGCTCTCCTACCCCATCTATGACGCTGACGGCCCACTTTGTTCTTGGATCGAACGTGGATAATTCCTGTCCGTCGAGCTGCTTGAGCTGCTTGGAGATAAAAGATCCTCGCAGAAAATGTGCTCTGTAGCCATAAAAAAAGAGAGACTCAGATGCAAAGTGCTGAAAGCGCAGGGTTAACGTAGTGCCGTGTGTTTGGAAGTCTATTCTTTTGGGGGCTCGTCAGGGTAAACTCGTCCCCCATTTCACGGCCCAGTAATAAATATCGCTTCTCATTCACAAATCTCGACGTCTTCTGGGCTCTGCTTCCTAAAGTGAAAACATCCCAGAAACCCTCAGATGGAATCGAAAGACCGCTTGGTTTGGATGCAGGCGGTTAATTGGCTCTTGTACCTGTGGGGTCTCCCTTATAGACCCCAATGGCTGGCTTTTCATGTTCTGTGTCCATTGACAGCCCTTGGGGGCCACAGACACTACATGAACAGGACTCATATCCCGCGGGATATGTCAGCACATAACACTTATGGGGTTATTTCCACTATATATCATATCTACATACCATATATATATACATACATACCATATGTCTATATACATATCATATACATATCATATATACAATCATATATACAAACCATATATACACACCATATATATATACATATCATATATACAAACCACAAACCATATATACACACACTATATATATATATATATATATGATATGACTCGATATTCCATGACATCTACATGTTTGCGATATTTTACCGTATCAGGAACGGCAGCTTCTCATTGTCCAGCCAAAATATTTTTTGGTCTTCAGCAAGAGCTTGTACGGCCAAGTCAGATGGGATAAGAGCGGTCACGTTAGTTCCTTTTGGGATCGTAAACAGGGAATTCTGTGTACCACGGAGACACATAAAGTGAAATGAACCAAAATGTAATCTTTATAAGAAAAAAACAATGCTGGGGCATCAGAGCAGTCACCATGGCAACTGGGATAACTTTGTTCTACATAAAGAAACCCCCGGGCCCAACACACAGAGCCACGTCTACACGGCACATAGAGGAACCCCGGCCCAACACACAGAGCACGTCTACACGGCACATGAGGAACCCCGGCCCAACAACACAGAGCCCACGTCTACACGGCACATAGAGGAACCCCGCCCAACACACAGGAGCCACTTCGACACGGCACATAGAGGAACCCCGGCCCGACAGCACAGAGCACGTCTACACAGCACATAGAGGACACCCCGGCCCGACACACAGAGCCACGTTACACAGAATAGAGGAAACCCGGCCCACACACAAAGCCACTTCTACACGGCACATAGGAGGAACCCCCGCCAAACACACAGAGCCACTGTCTACACGGCCACATAGAGGAACCCCGGCCCAACACAACAGAACACGTCTACACGGCACAAGAGGAACCCCGGCCCAAACACACAGACCAACGTCTACACGGCACATAGAGGAACCCCGGCCCAACACACAGAGCCACGGCACATAGAGGAACCCCGGCCCAACACACAGAGCCACGTCTACACGGCACATAGAGGAACCCCGGCCCAACACACAGAGCAGAAAAGAATTAAATGCAGATGATGATTCCCTGAACGTTCTAAAGGCTCTTCATGCTGCGATGGCCGAAACATACGACACCAGCACAAAGCCTGATGAATCTGTAAAGACGTTAGGAACGTACCTTCAACCACTGGTTAAAAATGGCCACCTGTGGGAGCCGCATGAGTTCCTAAGAAGAAAACACACAATGAGTGGAATCTGGTTGGGTGGCGTAGTGTTTTTCCGGGACATATAAAAGTTTTCCGCTCAAATGATTAATAATCGTTCCAGCGGATGGGGTGCGAGGTGGTGTCTGGTTTAGGGGTTCATTTACTTTTTGTAAAGTATCACAGCCCCCGGTGTTTAGTATTTTATTTTGTTACTGTTCTTGTGCCCCTTAAATATTTCTTTGTATACAAGTTACCAGGGATTTCGAAAACTAAAAATGTGGTTTTTTTATGCCGCCCCGAGCCGTTCGCAAGAAGCCTAATTCACGGCACCGGACACGCTTTCACCATCTCACCTATTGCGCTCTTCACATTTTCTTTTTAAATCAGGTTAGAAAACCTTTCCCACCTCCTTTTCTTAGGATATACTGTAGTGAAAATTTGCGTAGTAACTTACGACCATTCAAATGCTTGGGAAATTTCCTTGTTTTTTTAAAGAAAATTAAATTGGGTCAGTTAAAATACCATGAAATGGATCAGAAATGTAAGTACAGACGGGGTTAATGTTGTAAATGACTATTGTAGCTATTGAAATATCTTAATGAGAGTACAGAAGCTCTTTATCACTCCCATCACTCCTGTGTTCCAATGGCCCTTTATCACTCCCATCACTCCTGCTGTCAATGGCCCTTTTCACTCCCATCACCCGTGTTCCAATGGCCCTTTTATCACTCCCATCACTCCTGTGTTCCAATTGCCTTATCACTCCCACACTTCCTGTGTTCCAATGGACCCTTTTATCCTCCCATCACTCCTGTGTCCAATGGCCCTTATCACTCCATCCACTTCCTGTGTTCCAATGGCCCTTTATCACTCCCATCACTCCTGTGTTTCCAAATGGCCCTTTATCACTCCCATCACTCCTCTGTTCCAAGGGCCTTTATCACTCCATCACTCCTGTGCTTCCAATGGCCCTTTTATCACTCCCAATCACTCCTCCTGTTCCAAGGGGCCCTTTATCACTCCCATCACTCCTCTGTTCCAAGGGCCCTCTATCACTCCCATCACTCCTGTGCTCCAATGGCACGTTGTGTTCACTGATCACAGTTTAAATTTAAAAGGCTAATTAATGGTTAGATTTGTAATTATGAATAATTAGAATGGTTTGTAATTATGTTATAGTCAGACATTTCCTTGTTTTCCATTAAACAGCTGAGTGACCCCCAAACCCCAACGCATGCGCCGTTTCACACACACCACATTGATAATAGGAAGGTTAGGCAGAAGGGTCGAACTTGATGGACTTAGGTCTTTTTTCCACCTCATGAACTATGTAACTACAAATGGATGCTGGGATTTGTGCTGCAGCTTCCTTAGCTCTGGAAATGCATGTGATGAGATAAGCTTATACCGACCATGAATATGTCTCCATAACAAGTCAATCCATCTCCTTCCCAACCTGCGGGGCACACACAGGATCGCCCTCCTCCGGCGAGCGCCATGCACTGAGCCTACGAGACACAAACTTTCATTCCAACAAGACAATGGGATACAGATACATTTCATACAAGTCCCTTAAAATAACAGAATGTTTAAAAGGGGAGAGTAAAACTTTGTAAAAGCAGAGCCACACCACAATAATCCCAAACATCAAACAGCACTGAAAATAACAAATGGAGAAGGCAGGACAAGTCAAGGTTTGTTGAGACCTTTTGGACAAAATCGTAAAGAGCAGAAGATGAGGTTTTTATTAGCCTTCATTTAACTTGACGCAGTTATAAGAATATTAGAAAGGCTAAACGCAGCCTTAAAACTGAAGTCTCTTTGCTTTGTTACGTGTAATTGTTCCTAACCATATCATGGCATCCCCCGTTATCTTCCAGGCATGGATCCACGGCCTCGCACGCGTACCCGTCTCCCGTGAAGCCTCTCTTGCAGGTGCAATCATTCTATTAAGAAGAAATATTAATGGTCTGTAAATTCAGCAGGTAAAATGATATAGCACGGTCCACCGTTAGCAGCAAATGAAGGGATCCTGTGTTTAGGATGCCCCAAAAAACGAACGAATGCCACATTTCATTCACCCACTCGGTCCCTTTCATGCCTGATCCGTAGGTGTATAAGAATGAACCAACAAAGGTTCCTATTTTCTTCATTTGTGATGACTTGTTACATGTGAATTTCTGCGCTGTCCCTGCTGTGTTGGACACGTCCCGTGACACGTTCCCCGCACATACCTGCCCGGGCTGGGTGAAGCTGCACTCGGCATTGATGTGGCAACCGCCTCTGCTCTCCAGGGCACAATTATCTATTGGCAAGCAGGCAATGCCGTCCCCAGTCCAACCAGGGTTACACTCACAGGTCACGAGGCCGGGGCCAACACTTCTGCAAATAGCCTAAAAAAAATAATCCATAAGTGACTCAAACTTCAGGGCTTTATTATTTTATCAGCCGAAGAGAAAGGCACAAGAATCTGAACAAGATTAAAAAAGCGGTCAGTAACCACGCCACTATCCGCAGATGTGGAAATACCGTATATAACATCAGGCTTCTGTGGGTCTGAAGTGCGCCAAATCTAGATATAGATTGTCGTTTTATTCAACGACTCGCCTCGAGTGTTCTCTGCCAGATGTGACGTGAAGATTCAGCGCGGGGACTGGAAACGCCACGCAGGAGACTCAATGTGTTTTATTTGGGTGTATATTTACACTTTTAGTCCAGTTTGGGAGTATATTATATATATATATATATATATGTGTGTGTTTTCTTTGTGTCCATGTGCACGGCACCGTGATCCCTCTCGTGATCTCTCTCATCTGTGAAGCTTTATTTTAGCAGAAGGAAGGGCAGGAGATCATGACTTATTTTAAATAAACCCCATTCAGAGGGCCGTGCTTACGTTTTCTGAACACCCTCCTCGCTCCGGCTTTCTGCATAAATCTACGGGCTGACACGACAAACCATCTCCCTCATATCCATTGTTACAAACGCACCTGAAAAATACCCATATCACGCGGTCACGTTGCGTTTTAGACTAAGAAATTGAACGCCCCTCCATAAACCAGGTCAATGCGTGCGGTTAACGCGAGTTATTCGTTACCTTGTTAGGCTTTCGGCTGCTTCGCAGGAGGCGTTGAAATGACAATTCTGTGATAAATTTAAGCTGCCGCAGGAATGCAACATCTGGTCGCAGAACTTGCCGGTAAAGCCGCCTTTACACCGACCACCCTGACAAACGCCTCCGCTGCCTGGCCGGTTATCGCAATAGCCATGGACGCATCGGCAGTCTGCAGCCATTCCACGGGACATCACAAAAAAGGATTACAAGACTTTCGTGTCCATTTAATATCAGGGAAAATAAGCCTAGAATACAGTGGACGGGGGTGTGTGGACGGGGGTGTGTGGACGGGGCTACAGAGCAAGAGAAGGGCTGCAAAAGGGAGCTCAGGGGCTGGGACAGGTTAGACTGAAGAGGGAAAAGGGAATGAATGAGCAGACGGCAATAACAATAATCACTAATAATAATAATCACTAGTAATAATAAAGACCCAGCCAGAGCTGTAATGGTTCCTCAGGATTAGATTTCTTTATATGATAACCACAAGACGGGCGGCGCAGCCACCAACATGGTTCAGGAAAAGAAAGACGCCATCTAGCACAAAGATTACGGGGTTTGGGGTCATGCTCACCTTCTTCACAGTTCTCTCCATGTTTATTTTGATCCATACAGATGTGACAAGCGATTCCTTTGAACTGTGGAAGACACGAGCACCTGCCGGTTCCGCGCACACCATCGGCACACTGCGGCACAAGAAAAAGACACAAGAACATTACGCAATAGTCCAAGCAACACAAAGAAGCCTGCGGTGAAAAAAGACGACGACAAGCATTATGGAAAATACTCCGATCCTATTTATTGATTAGTCTGATTCGTTCCTGAGGTTCCAAGCTATTTATAACAAAGTGAGAATCCAGACCAAGTTCCCTGGTCCATAAATCTGCTCTACATAATAAATATGATCCGGACAAACACGCAAGTTTCTTCCTGTTACATCACGGATCCAACACGGAGAATGCGATCTGAAATACCGCCGCAAATCTTCAGTCACAGCCCAAGGACGACCAACAATACAAGACGATGTAGAACTACAACTCGCTCGGCACTCAGCTAGCCTTGCAGATGATTGCTAGCGATCCACAACATCTAGAGAGCACCTTGTCGCCTATTCCTACAACAGACTTTTTTAGCGTGTCGCAGGAATTGGCAGCTAAACTAAAATGTGCCAGTTATCATACTGTAAGTTGTCGTGAATGAATAGTGAATAGGAAATGAATAGTGAATGAATAGGAAATGAATAGTGAATGAATAGTGCACAAACGTACAGTCCCTCGGCCGTAGCACGGGTTGGAAAATCCACCGGGACATTGCTGGCAGGACGGACCATAAAATCCGGAGCAGCAGCCGAGTTCCTGAAACAACAAAAGCATTTCAGTGTGACAACGTATGAGCTCTCTGCGTAAAATTTAAACAATCGTACAGTTACCAGGACCCACTTCAGGTGGCAAATCAGTGTAAATGGTGTCGGCGATATTAGCAGCAAGAGCTGGAAAGGCAGGAACTTTTTCTCCTGCAGCCTGCGGGAAACGCTCTATGCAAACCTGAGCAACGTACCGCGTGTCCCCCGCGCAGAGCCCACGCCAACATATCCCACAGAACATATAGAAGACACACTGCCACGTGACGACGTCATGTAAAGATGCGCCTAACCGTGACTCCCACCTAACTATCGTAACGATTAATCGAGTTTTGTCTTACGGTGACCGTGAGGTTGCAGTATCTGGCGCAGCCCCATGCGCTGCTTGTGCCGTTTTCAAGGCTGCACTTGTTATTGATGGTTCCCTGCAAAACACGCCAAAGATACAACTCAAAGATTGGATTAATGTAGCCCAAAGTGACGAGATTTCTTCATAAATATTTGCACAGATCACCATTGCTATAAACTGATAGAGATACATAATAACCCAGCACAAACTCCGTACGAATTCACCTTACCAGGTCAGCGGAGCCCTCCGGACAGGACAAAACCGAATCGCAAGTCGAACAGACACCCTTCAACGAAATAAACAGCTGGTTACGTGCAGGATCGGACCCCCCATGTCTCTGCTATAACCCCAGCGAATTCTTAGTTAAAAAAAAAAAGGACCCTTTGGCACAAGATATCAGACCCTGGTTTTTTTTACATTTTTGGGTGATAAAATCCACTCTGTTAACCAAAAAGGACTGATCCCTTTGTGTTTACCTGGACGACTTCGTGGCGCGTTTCAGTGCATCTGTGCGGCAAAATTGGGAGGATACTCGGTGGGATGAAAATACCGTCCAGAACATGTATAACCCCATTGGAAGCGATGATATCACTGTGCATGAGAGGAACCTCTAAGTCTCCCAAAACTATTCTCCCCTGTCCGAGACAGAACGAGCCATTAAATCCCAGAAAGAAATCAGTATATTGAATAATATATACAGCATATAAACATGCGCGTGCACAAGCACACACGTGCGCACAAGCACGCACTTTGAGGGTAAACAGTTTAATGCTTAGCGGCCTGGAAGTAATACATTTTATATACTTACATTTTCAGTGATATTGATTTTTATAACATCATTTGCAGAGGTCAAAATCTGTGGCATTGTGATAAGTCTGTCGGCAGTCACCTGTGGGTTACATCATCAGTCAACGTTACAGCCTCTCAGCGTTTCTTGTAAGAAGATGGTGGAGGTACAACTGGGACGGGTTGGTTGCCGGCCATGAGACGGGGTTGGTTGCCGGCCATGAGACGGGGATTAAGAACAGCACATTATTTATGAATGTGGGTAAACGCTACTTACTGCTGCCATCGAAGCAATATGATACTTCACCAGATCCAATAACTTGTGCTTCCCCTAAGAAAACAAACTGTGTCAAATACTAATAAATGAATTCAGGTTTTTGTATATCACCACTGAAAGAAGCTTATAATGGACTCAAACACTTTTTCTATTTAAAGACAAGAAATCTAAGGTCCTGAAAGATTATGTAACTTTATATCTTTTTTATGTTTTCCTTATAAAAAGTTATTGACTTTAACTAAAGACCTCAATGAACTCAACAAATTCCTATCCTAATCTAATTCTTACAGCAAATACGCCATCTTCAACAGGGGCTGACAATTGTTCACTCCAAATTGTAAAGTTGTAAAGCCAAGCCCTAACTATACACCTAATTTCCCCCTTTCTCTCTGTATAACGCGAGCCTTCTCCAATCCATCTAGAATGTAAATGTGTGAGGTGAGCCCTCTGTATAACGCGTCTTCTCCAATCCATCTAGAATGTAAACGTGTGAGGTGAGCCCTCTG
>VKOC01025362.1:0-33721 GCA_009364415.1 Spea multiplicata
ACATACGTGTGTGTATATATATATATATATATATACACACATATATATTATATATGTGTGTGTGTGTAAGGGGAGTGTATGTATGTATATGTCTGTATAACAACCAGCAAATCACCGGTAAGGTACATCGCTTGCCGTGACTGGCTGGTTGTTGTACGCTGGGTAGAGGGGTAGTCCTATACGGCGAGTATAGTCCAAAATCTATATTTGGACTGTAAAAGTTGGGGGTCGTCTTATACGCCCAGTCGTCTTATACGCCGGAATATACGGTAAGTTGCAATTTCCATGGGAACATTTTCTGAAGCCCCTTTTTTTGTTCTATGGTTTACCAAGTTGAAATAAAGCTAAATAAAATATTTCGTACCAACATCGTACACAAAAGTGCATGATCTTATTCGGTGGCATACTGATTTATTATAGTGTTATGTAAAAAGAGTAATCACCCCCTGATTAATCAGTTTCTGATAGCACAACGGAGGAATTATGTTCCACTCTTCCATGCAAAACTGCTTAAACCCAGTGACATTTGTGGGTTCTCAAGCATGAACTGTTTGGATGATGCCCACAACATGTCAGTGGGATTTAGGCTGAGAGATGGCTTGCTATTCTCCTGAAGAAGTTGGTAGGAGTTTGCATCTGATATAAAACATATTACAAAGAGTTTAAAAAAGAGCAGCCATCAGGATATTAGTCAGATGCATGTTGGGACACATCATCTTCTGAACCAAATGACAGGAAATGTAGCTGTATTGTTAATCTTTAATAATATGTCATTAGTGCCATTTTAATGAGCTTAAACTATTAAGAAAACTGTTAGATTTGTAACATGTACTGAATTTTAAAAGCTATTTTTTTATTTTTGTAGCTGATGGTGGCAGAAAAGACTGGAGTTATCCGTTTCTATGATCTTATTGCACACCAGGCCATTCTGTCATTTGAGTCTACGCAGGTTCCTCTGATGTCAGCAGATTGGTGCTTAAAAAACACTTTCCGAGTAGGGGCAGTAGCTGGAAATGACTGGATAATTTGGGAGATGCCTCGCTCCAGGTACTTTTGCATCCAATTTGGATATGCCTTTTATGCAAAGTATATCAAAAAGGTCTAAATTCTGTGGATGCAAAATCACAATTGTAAAATTGTTCATGATGTCATTAATTTGTGTCCTACAAACAGGATTCATTTTATTTCTGTTTTCTTTTCTTTTTTTAATCAATTCATTTTTTGTTTTTAAACAGTTACCCTCAAGATAATAAGCCTGTCCATGCAGATAGAGCAAGATGTTTCAGGTACAAATTACTGTGGGGTGTTTGATTTAAAATTATCTATACATCTATCCTGTGATGAGCTAGAAATTCAGCACATGAACGGAAGAAGTTTTCAAATGACAAACGTGTCTTGTTTTTTTGACATTTTCCCCACCTAGTATTTTTTTTCAGGCCGCAAAGTCTTGGTGATATTTTTACCTCCCTTATATATGTCATTATGGTACTGAATGTATCTCTTTCATAATTAAATGCAGCATTAGAAACAAAACTCCTAGTTCTATTGTTCATACTATTCCCAGAGACATTTTTTCACACATTTTATATTTTTATTAATTGCCATGTGGCACAAATCACTGATATATTATTGCCATATATTATTTTAAATAAAGACTTATTTAAAAGTTACTGTTTTTTATGTGATCCAACCTTCAAAGGAAATAATAAAAGTACAGATCTGCTGAGATTGATTTGCCCAAAATGCTGGAGTGTACATGTAATGTTTTGTTTGGAAGAGAACATTCTCACGGTGCTTGGTAATATAAAGGTGAGAACAGTATTTAAGGGTGTGAGAAAATGCATTCAGGGTACATAAAATAAATGAAATTATTAGAAGTTCACATTTTTATACGCCTGTATGTCTGATGTGCTGCACGATAGTACTACATATTGGTAATTTATATAACTCGGCAACAAAACTACATTTTTATAATCGTTACCTTTTTTTATTTAGAAAATGCCTATTATATTTTTTAATTTGCCAAACATTATACAATTATACAATATTACTGTTCTTATACATCATCTGCATGATTTGTATTTTTAGGTGGTCCAGATGTAATGAAAATTTGTTTGCAACCACTGGATGTCCAGGAAAAATGAACAGCCAGCTTCTTATTCATCACTTGGGACACCCACAGGTAATGCGATCACTAATAATTTCAGCTACTAGTGGTTCTAGTGGCTTTGCAGAGAAACATAAATAGTCAAATTGAATTTGGAAGTCTTTTTGAGGAAGCCCGTAGAAAGCATCTGAGTCGGGCCAGAAAAATGAGCAAGTGCTCAATTGTATGCTGTCTTGGAACAAGAAGCCCAATTTGTGATTGTATTTTTTGCTCACAAAGGGTTTATGTTGTTTGAGCACACACCTGAGTTAAGTAATTCCCAGTTACCTATCCTAGAATAATAATATTGGGTAAATAACTAAAATACAACAGAGATAAAAATATACCCTATAGTAATTTAGCCAATAGATACATAGAGAGAGAGAGAGATAGCAAATAACAAGAGAAAGATAACAAGCTCATCAAAAATTTACAAGAAAAGCAAAATGAGGTATCAATCAGCTTTATGGCATTAAAGCCTTTTTCGCAAGGGAGTGTCTAAACACTAGGTCTGGGAGCTTGCAATGCCAACCTTGACCTTGCTGAGATCAGTGGAAAATATATTGAGAGCCTGTCATCCAATTGTTCCAGTTCCTAGTGAATTTGTACAGTAGCTAAAATGTGAGGCTTTGTGAACAGAACCAAAAAAATAGAACAGAACCAGAAACAATCCAGAAATGCTGCATTTTATACCGTATTTGCTCGATTATAAGACGACCCCCCAAAAGCTGAATATTAATTTAGGAAAAAAGAAAAAGCCTGAATATAAGACGACCCTATATGATAAAAGTTTTACCAGTAAATGTTAATTTATGTAAACTATTTCTTTTTAATAAAAGCTATGATTGAGAAAAATATTTAGTTTTTATTTTCGAACCTGCCCCCAAGTAATGCACATCTGCCCCAGAAATGCCTTATACCCCCTATATGCCACTGTGCCCCATGATATGCCTTTTAACCCTCTAAAAGCCCCTGTGCCCCATGATATGCCTTTTGACCCCCTATGTGCCACTGTGCCCCATGATATGCCTTTTGACCCCCTATGTGCCATTCTGCCTCCAGAAATGCCTTATACCCCTATATGCCACTCTGGCATTTAGGGGGTTAAAAGGCATTTTATGGGGCAAAGTGGCATATAGGGCGGGATAAGGCTGGAAGCTGAGTGGCATTAAGGGGGTTAAAGGGCATATCATAGAGCACTCTGCCTACAGAAATGCCTTATGCCCCCATTTAACACTGTCCCAATGTGAATACTTAGTTAACACTTTTGATTGATACACAGGAACATTCTGTGCCGAACATTGTATTGATTTTCAAATGTAGCAGAAACATTATACAAGCAGCACATTATTTCAATCGTCATTAAGGTTATGGCAAGGGTGGGTTGCACAAATTTACATTAATATCATTCTTCCAGGTCTGCTTGACAAGTTAAGTGTCAAATATATAAAATGGCCTTGGGGGGGGGGGGGGGGAGAGCTAATGCCAATATACGTTTATTTAGATTGTAAGTTATTTTATTGAGTGAGATTATCTTACAGCTGATGAAATTGTGTTATGACAGTATATAAAGATAGTTGGAAGCATCAGAAGTACTAGTATCCCTCGGTTATTGGTTTCCCTTAATATAAGTTCAAATAGCGTATTATCCTCATTAATATTAGTATTATATAATATTAGTTTGTGGTCCATTATATGTATCATATTTATCATCAGGCAAATTTATTTTTTCATTCAGCCAATCCTCACCGGTTCTGCTCTTGTGGGATCTGGACTTACCTGGCACAGAACACTTCCTCTTTGTGCTGTTGGAGGTTACCGAAAGCTTTTTTTCTGGGTGACAGAAATGTAAATATTTCAGAAATCCTTTACAAAAGAGTATTTTTTATAACTGTGTTAATGTATTTACTGTTATCAGTTTCTAATACTTTACCAAAGGATACTGTAAAGTTCCACATGTGTGAAAACAATAAATATATACATGTATACAAAAACTGGTCTCCATTGCATCATTAAAACAGAAAAAAAACACAACAATGAAGCTGCGTTCAGGATTTCGAGATAGTCGCGTGTTAGGTTACTCTACTTTCTAGGGCTGCAACTAACGATTATTTTAATAATCGAATTATTGGCCGATTATTTTTTTCATTAATCAGATACAAAATGCAATTTGTCTTCAATTTAAATAATGTAATAAAAAACGTACAATTTACACTTTCATCTCTTTATTGCAATGGCCTCTCTTATTCACCTTTATTTTACTGACATAATAATAAAAGCTACAAGAACTCAAACACGGTGTTTCTCAAACTAGGTTTTAATACAAAGTTATTAGTAAATATGAATTCATATGTTAACTATTTTTCATATTTAAAAAAAACTGAGGAAAAAAGCCTTGTTTAAAAGAAAATATATTTACCAAACTGCCCCCAGTTATGCACATCTGACCCCCAGCTTGCCACTCTGCCCCATATATGCCTTATACCTCTTATATGCCAGATTCCACTGTGCCCCCGATATGCCTTATACTCCTTATATGCCAGTGATATGCAACTGAGCCCCCTGATATACCTTTTACCCCCAGATATGTTTTATGCCCCCCTGATATGCCTAATATCGATGTTGGTAATGACATAATACTAAAGGGGGGCATAAGTATACAAGGTAGTAGGAGCAACAATACATGAGGGGGCTGGCTGGGGCATCACATAAGTCAATACTAGGGGGTGGTGGCTGGGGGTATAAATACACATTGTGGGGCTAACTGAAGGGCACAAATATACGTAGGGGCTGGTGGCATCAATACATAATGGGGACAGCTGGCGCCATCTCATCTCAAAAATCAATACTGAATGGAGGGACAACCTGGGGGCATAAATACACATAGTGCTGGCTGTGTTGAAAATATATTTTTTTAATTGTTGTAGCTTAGCCTGTCCTGGTGTGTGTGTGGCAGGGGCCATCCAGGCTGTGCCGCTGCATATCTCTGTTTTTCCCTGCCTTGCCTCAATTCCCATGTTTTGCTGTAATCTGTTCCTCAATTTCCATATGCTTTGTTCTGTGCTTCTGATTCCTTGATTCTAGTCTTGCTCCTTGCTTCAGCTCTGTTTCCTTCATAAGGTGTGCCCCACCTGTTTGTTATGTTTGTCTCAGTCTGCAGTCTAAAGGTATGTCCTTGGTTTTGTGTCTAGATTCATTGTTTGGTTTCAGCTTATTAGTGATTCAGTAAGCAGGGTTTAATGTTAGGACCCACCAAATATTGGAGTACTTTGGTGTAGTGCTGGGCTAAGCATACTATGGCCATATGATGTAACGGAATCTCCAATTGTTATTACATAGTCCTAAACTAGTTCCTGTATTCATGTTTGTCTGTCTCTTCTGTACCTTTGCCCTCCTTTTCCTGAATCACCTGAGGATTTTGGTTCCTCTCTCCTCTCCCCATGTCCCAGTTAGGATGTCCTATCCTTGCTTAAAAAAGAAGTGTCCGAGGATTTGGGCTCATCACTCCGTCCCTTGTGCTCCTTGCCTTGTTCCCTATCCTTTGTTGTGCCCTGTATCATGTATGTCTTGTCTGGTTATGTTTCTTGCTCGGTCTCCCTGTTCCTTGCTCCGTCCCCCTTGCTTTGTATGTTTCCGCTATATACTCTGCTTAGCTTCCGTACTTCCAGCCTGCAACATCCTGCACATGATTCTAGAGCCTGCTCCAGGGTGCCTGCAGGACATCTCCAAGTTTTGTTCGGATTTCCACATCCAGCCAAGTTTAGTTTTGCTTTGTTCTGGACAACATCCGCTGCTATGTCAGGGTTCTGGTATGTGGTCGCACAATCCCAGATGCCCACCCGGTGAGTGCAGTCGCCCTGCACCAGGCCCTGTCCAACTCCTGAACACCATCTTTGGGCACTCTGGGTCGTCTGTATGGACCCAGTTCCTGACAGTGTGTTTGGGTGTCGGTGTGGCAGAGTCTGTCCTGGTGTGTGTGTGTTCGGGTTTCAGTGTGGCAGAACCACACTGTGAGGATTCAAAATATATTAAAAAATCAGTCGTTTTTTCTTATTTTCGCTAGTTTTTACCAAATTTCTCATCCTAAATTCTCAGCTAATTATCTAACTATGGTATAACAAGAAACCCCTCTCTCTACCTTGAAAAAAACAATATATAGTTTACATGGGTACACTATTGGATGGAAAGGGGAATAATCGCTGAACAGACATACCACAAAAATAGCAAAATTGCTCCGGGACTTGAGGTACCAAAAACCCCTGGAATTGAAGAGATTAAGAGAACTGTTCAAGAACAAGAGGTCATCTACTCAGAAGGAAGGAAAATAATGTTCTGAACAGTTGTGTTTTATCTCCGCCTACTGTAACATTTGTATATGTACAGCTGGTTTCCTTAATGTTTAAATGTAATTCATTAAACACAGTAATATGGTCTGCTGAATATTACATCAGGATCAAATTATTATAATTTGATACACTTGTAGCAAGAATTATAATAAATGTTGGCTTGCTTCTTAATATATTTCTACCTACGCAAGCAAATCTATGTCAGGATTTAGGAAAAAATATACTTGGCTTACATTGTCAAGTTAAAGTTATATTTCATAAATTCATCACTATTCCTTTTTCCACAGTGCAGAAACACAATATGCTGTTCTGCAGTTCTGAAATTTCAATGGACTGTGGGGTACGTTAATTTGCTCCTTTGAAAAGAGGTTTGTGGAGAACATGAAAAATAAACTGTTAAAGGCAATTATATTTCTCTTGGCAAAGTCTCCTGGTAAAAATCTTGAGAACTGGCCCTGTATGAAGCATAGTTAAATCTCTGAGCTGAAACCCAAGAAAACGATGATTTAGCTATGCATGCTCAGGGTTAGCTTGGATGTTTTTGCCAGAATAAAACCCATTGGGGTTGACCTTTCATAATGTACACTGAATACTGTGATATGACACTTTGCAGCTCTATGGTTAGTCAATAAACAGAAATATTCTACTCATGTCATTCAAATGATACGTAAAGGATAATGTGTATTTGATTTGCTCATATATATTTACATATATTCTCCTGATGCCTACTCCATGACATTTATCAGTAAATACACTATATGGACAAAAGTATTGGCACACACCTCTCAATTATTGAATGTAGGTGTTTCAATCAGACCCATTGCCACAGGCACCCAGCCATGCAGTCTGCATATACAAACATTTGTGAAAAAATGGGTTGTTCTGAAGTGAATTTAAGCGTGATACTGTGATAGGATGTCACTATTGCGAGTTTGTGAAATTTCATCCCTGCTGATATACCATGGGCCCCTTATCTTCAGTGAAGGGAAATATTCATGCCTCAGCATACCAAGACTTTTTGGAAATAGATACGTGCAAATGGGCCAAAAACGCATTTTTCAGTTCATGTTTGGTCCAATCTTTTTCGGGAAATGAAACTTAATTCCCTGCCCATTCAGTTCGGCCGAAAATTCAGGGGCATTTTTAATTTGGGAACAAAACTCATTGCCTGGTGCCCACGTTCTCTCTCATTTACTCTCATTCACTCACACTTTCATTCTTGTTCGCTCTCGCTCGCACGCTCTCTAAATGTTTCTCTGCCGACCCCCATCATCTAATGCATCTTCTATCTTTTCCCTTCTCTTTTCAATCTTTAATCTTAAATCTGGTGTCCTCTTTTTTTGTCCGCATCTCTGCAAACATAACCTGGCCTTCACTGCAGGCGTCGCCACATAGCCCTCAGGTGAACTGAAGGCAATATGGCGGCACTTGCGGTGACGTCATCTCCCCGATCCTCCAATCGGAGGAGAGGATGTCACTGCATGAGCCGTCATTTTGCACTCACGTGAACTAAGGGCAAATTGCGATTCCTGCTGTGATGTCCTCTTCTTGATTGGAGGATCAGGAGAGGACGTCACCTTAAGCGCTGCCATATTGCACTCAGATGATACTTTTGGTGATGTCATCTTCCCCACTTGGATTATAAGGGAGGATGTCACAACAGCGCCACCACTTTGCCGGAAGTTGCCGGGTTATGTCTGCTGAGATGCGGACGAAGAAGATAGCAGATTAAGGATTGATGAGAGAAGAGACAGGAGAAGTTAGAAGATGAAAAAGAAGATGATGCAGAAGTGGTTGACGAAAAAAGGTAGTGGAAAATTTAAAGAGCGTGAGAGAGTAAACGATAGTGAGAGAGTGTGAGTGAACCCCATCGAACACCTTTGGAATGAACTGGAATGGAGATTGCAAGCCAGGTCTTTTCCTCCAAGATCAGTACCTGACTCCACAAATGCTCTGCTGGATGAATGGGCAAAAATCCTCATAGAAACAAGGGAATCTGTTATAGCAGCCAGGGTGGGGGGGAGGGTGCTTCAGCTACATATTAGGTCTGTATATCTAGAATGGAATTTCATAAAAGTCCCTTTTGGTGTAATGGTCATAGTGTATAATAGTGTATTTTATATACTAGTCATTAAAGCTGCTGCTCTATTTAGACAAAACATTACTTGCAATCTCTAATCTGCTAAGCAAATAAACTTTAGTATATCTATTGTTTCATTTTTTTCATCTGGTTTTTGTCATGTGTTGTTTTGATGTGATTAAATCTCCGGAAGCCTTCAATACTACTAGAATGCGCAGGTGGAAAACTCCCCTAAAACATACTAATAGTGCTCATAAATATTAGTATTGATCATAGCCTTTGTAGACAGTAGGTGGCAGTGCTGTACCACTATAAAATAAGGTAACGTCAGAAATGTAGTTGTTTAAGAATTACATGCTTTAGAAATGGCCTTACAAACCTTTCCAGATTGATGGGCAGAAACAATTGCTGATGACTTGGCATTGTGTTAACACACAACTCAATGCTCCAGACCAGCAAACTGCTGCAACTTTGGCTTTTATAGAGGTGGGGTTGGTTAGCTGCACCTGTCTGCTATTTAATTCCTACAAAAGCAGCAAGGGTGTGCTTAGTTTTTCCACATATGGCTTCTCCATTTTGGAATAAATCATGACACATTGTAATATGTCATGTGTTGTTGTTCATCTGAGGTTGTATTTACCTGTATTTACATTTTTAGACATGCTTTGTCCTGATATGGAAGACCATAGAATTCAAAGCGGGGGTACTTTCTTTTTTTTTTTTACACGACTGTAGCATTATAATACACTCATGCATACCAAGAACTGTTAGCTTATTATGAAAGAGAGTATCACATAGCAATCAAAAGTAGAGGCAGTACTAACCCCACCATATAGGCAACCAAGGCGGCTGCTTCGATGACCAAGCTGATGGGGATGTGCAAGGTTCTCTCACATACTTCACTTAGGGGCTTGAAACCCTAAGGGATGCACTGTGTAGAGGAATGTTATGTTTGGTTCAAAAACAGAAGGCTTGAGAGATATTAGTTAGTCATTCGACATTCCAAATTGGACAGCATTTGTGTGCAGTAAAGTTATACATGTCATATATTCAGAATGAGTGATAAAATGAAAGAATTACCGTATTTGCTCTATTATAAGACAACCCTGATTATAAGACGACCCCCCAAAAGCTGAATATTAATATAGGAAAAAAAGAAAAGAACCTGAATATAAGACGACCCTAGACGGAAAAAAGTTTTACCAGTAAATGTAAATTCATGTAAACTATGTAAACAATTTTTTTTAATAAAAGTTATGATTGAGAAAAAAATGCCTTATGCCCCCCATTTAACACTCTCCCCCACCCCCCAAACTTACTGGTGCTTCTGACTCCCTGGTCATGTAGCCGCGGCAGCGTATAGACGTCTACGCGATTCGCGTAGACAACTTCCACTGCAGCCGGAAAGAGGTGCGGTTAGCAGCGGGGGTTGTCTGCGTCCATCTCGCAGACCTTCTCCGACTGTCAGAGAGAATTCCACGGTGCGGGGACACTCTACCCCGGCTGTGTCCATCGTGCAGACCTTCCCCGGCTGTCAGAGAGAATTCCCCGGAGGATCCAGGTCCCTTGCAGCGCTGCGGGGGATCTGGATCTTAGTCTCATAGTCAGACCTATTTGAGCATTTGCTCTGAAAAAACCTCATCTTATAATCGAGCAAATACGGTAATGTGTGGATGAATTTTGTGAATGAGTGAGAGAATGGAAAAATAATGTGTGGATGAATTGTGTAAATGAGTGAGAGAATGAATAAATTAATGTGTGGAATTGTGTGAATGAGTGAGAGAATTAATGAATTTGTGAGAATGCATTAACAAATATGTGTAAATGAGCGAGAGAATAAATTACTGTGTGAATTAATTATGTAAATGTAAGTGTGAATTGGTGAATGACTGTAAAAGTGTTTGTGTGTATCATAGATGTATAATTGATTTATAGGACAAAGTTGACTCATGCTGGGCTGTTTAGGGACAAAGATGGCAAGCCCTATGTATGTTATCTGGGGTGGGGAATGTGAATGCCAGGGCTGGCTTTGGGGTGTGCAACCTGTGATCTATATCTGTAATTTAGGGGGTTTTACCAATACCTTTTTAATGATTAGTTTTTATGTGATTTCCAGTTGATCTATATTTGCAAAGCTGGGTTTGTGTGTTATTCCGTTGATCCAAATCTGCAATGCTATGTTTCCATACATTATTTATGTATACCTGCAAATACAGGGTTTATATGTCTTATTCAGCTGATCAATACCTTCAGTGCTGTTTCCATGTGTGGTTTATTTGATCTATACCCTCAGTTCTGAGTTTGCATGTTATTTCCAGTTGATCTCTACCTGCAATGCTATGTTTCCATACATTATTTATGTATACCTGCAAATAGAGGATTTGTATGTCTGATTCTGATTCAGCATGGCAAATATTTTTTTTGGTGAGGGAGCGATCGCATGCCAGGGACAGCGTGGAGCAGGGCCCAAGGAAATGCTTGCGTATGGTCCAATTTTTTCAATATAAAATGTATTGGCAGCAGGATCTAATATTTATATATATTTATCTCATGCACTTCATAGTGTGTCCTTGAATGGCAGAAATAAAATGTGGTCACCCTAGCCAGGAGGGAACACTTAGAACAACCAACTCAAGAAAGAGACCATCTTCACGGCAAATACCTGGAGAAGCTGCCTTGGGCCAGGCCTAGAGAAGCCACCCCAAGACAATCACTCACTCAAAGGTGCACTGAAGCATCATTACCCTTCCTAGCAGGGCATAACGGGTTAAAGTGGGGATTAACAATTTCAATGCCGAGTCCTGTACATGGCACAGTATGTTATCTTTACGCAGTTGCAGAGGCCATGTACAGGAGGAGGAGGAGGAGGTCTATACTTTACGCTTTACAAATATGCTATATCGTTGTTGCGATGTTTACTTGGTGACATAAATGTGAAAACACTTTGACTATATTGGAATCTTCTCGTTGAAGACATCCACAATGTGGATAAAGAAAACGCGGCAAACGAAAACATATATATTATATATATAATATAATAAATATATATATATATATTGCTAACTACGTAAAATAAAAAAACACCTTGGCACCCCTGAAATATATTTACCCTAATCAAAGATGGTGGAGATTAACATCCGGGGCCTGACGTTCTAGCGTTCTTACGCTCTCTATGGTAGTATGGGTGATCACATGATTTGACAGCTGCCTGTAATCGGAAGTGTGTGATCTTTACCGTTGTTATGGATGAAGATGGGTTACCGATTGTGGGCTCTGGAATAGATCTTACGAAGGTTTGTAGTTTATATGTAGGAGGCTGCGCATTATTTAGTGGTGGGAGGTCTACGGGGTTATGCACTATCCTACCTTGTTAAGCAGTCATACCGTGTGTAGAGTTATATACTCCAAATCGTAGCCCTACTATGTATTTAACACTTTGTTTTAACTAAATGCATTTTTATGGCCATCTAATGTGCTCTCTGATTAAAAATTGTATAGGCATCTGTTTTGCTTTTTCGGGGTATCTTTTTGGACAAAGTTGTGTTACATTTGCTTAAGGGTTTGCAGGGTGTTGTTTAGTCCTATAGCAGAGGTGTATCTGTTTATTTTTTACTTTGGACTCTATGGCAAAGAGTATGTGGACATCCCAAATTAATTAAATAATTAAGGTGTTTCAGTCACATCCATAGCTAGCAGGTGCTATCGTATAGGTAGCCATCACCATAGACAAACAAGTTGTACTCGGGTGACCATAAGCATGGAAGTGTCACCTTTGTCACAAGTCGTTTCATGAAATTTCTGCCCTGGGGTGTTGCAAGTGCTATTATTGTAAAGTGTAAGCCTTTGGGAGTAGCAACAGATCAATCACAAAGTAGACCACACTAGGGCTGCAACAAGTAATCGATAAATTGATAATCGATAATGAAAATCGATAACGATTTTCATTATCGTTTAGTCAAATAGATTTTCATTGATTATAAAGAGGTTTTTTTCAGAGCAAATGCTCTGAAAAACTCCTCTCCTTCTGTAATCCGACCTCAAACAGAGATCAGATTATAACACTAGAATCCAGATCCCTGCAGCGCTGCAGGGGACCTGGATTCCCCTCACTGTCAGCCGGTGGGGGTCTGCACGATGTGCACAGACAACTTCCGCCTCTCCCCTCCACTTCCTCTGGGGCTTCTACGATGCAGCGCCAGCATCACATGACCTTCAGCGGAAGTGAAGGGAGTAACGGAGGCTGTCTGTGCACATCGTGCAGACCCCCACCAGCTGGCGATGCGCATAGACAGCCTCCATTACTTCCCTTCACTTCCGCTGGGGCTTCTATGAAGCTCCAGTGAAAGTGCCTGGCAGCAACGGAGGTTCACAAGACATCAGGGAGTTGGGGAGGGAGGCAGAGTGGTGTATGGGAGTCGGGGAGAGAGGCAGAGTGGCAAATCTGGGGGAGTTAGAGTGGCATATAGTGGCACTTCGGGGTCCAGAATGTGACGATAACTGGGGGGCTAGCTTGGCCAAATTAAATAGAAAATAGTAAACAAAGAGCTTTTTACTCAGTTTTATTCAAAGTATGAAAACAATAGGTTAACATTTAATATTTACTAATAACTTTAAGTGTTAAAACCTAAGTTTGCAGGAAACACTGTGTTTGGCTGTTTTGTTGCTTTATTAGGTCAGGTAAAATAAAAAGTGTGAATCAGTGAGAAATGCCTTATGATCGATAAATGTAGATGATAGCGTTGTACATTTTCAATCTTCTTGAATACCCAGTTTGTTCATTACATTATTTTAAATAAAAGAAAATTTTTTGCATTTTTTTTATCCAATTAATCAAAAATAATTGGCCAACTAATCTATTATTAAAATAATAGTTAGTTGCAGCCCTAGACCACACACAATCAGTGCATGAGTACGAAATGCTCCTATGCTCCATAAAGACATGGTTGGACGAGTTTGATGTGGAGGAACTGACTGTAACCCAATTGAGCACCTTCAGGATAAATTGGGACAGCACTTGCGAGCCAGTCCTTCTCGTCCAATATCACAGCCTTTCTTCACAAATGCTTTTTTTGGATGAAAAAAATGTGGGCAAAAATTCCTACAGACACACTCCAAAATCTTACGGAAAGCCTTCCCAGAAGAGTATAGGTTAATAGAGTTGCAATATTACCATACTAATGCCCCTGGTTTTGGAATGGGATGTCCAACAAAGCTTATAGGCATGATGGGTAGTCATCACCATACTCTTGGTCTTCACAAAGTTTGCTGACAGCACATGTTTCCTTGCAGGTAACCATGGTTAACAGAGGAAGAACAATGATTTTAAGCACCACTCTCCTTATAAAGCTTCCAGTCTTTTTATTATGACTCAATCAACTTAACAGAGTGATCTCCAGCCTTGTCCTCGTCAACACTCTCACCTATGTTAACGAGAGAATCACTGACATGATGCCAGCCGGTCCTTTTGGGGCAGGGCTGAAATGCAGTGGAAATGTTTTTTTTAGGACTAAGTTAATTTTCATGACAAAGAAGGACTTTGCAATTGATTGCAATTCACCTGATCACTCTTCATAACATTCTGGAGTAAATGCAAATTGCTATAATCTAAACTGAGCCAGCAGATTTTGTGAAGATTATTTGTGTCATTCTCAACTTTTGGCTATGACTGTAAGTGTATTTATTTGGCAGTTACGAGTCATAACGGCATTACTATTTTTGTATTACAGGCTGCATTACGTTCCAATTTTATTCACTTGTCATTATATCTTATTATAGGTTCCTGCTATTCAACAGAAAAGAACAGTGGCGTTTCTGAACCAGTTTGTTGTTCACACAGCTCAGTTCCTAAACCGTTTTGCAGCAATTTGTGAAGAGGTGTGTGTGTGTCCTACACTGAATATTTCTGTATACAATGCTGTAGCCTAATGTACCAAAGTTTGATCTGATGATGGTTAAATGATTGTGCAAAAGGTCTTCACGCTATATTTTCCAAAATGCTAGGTTAATATTTAAGTCTATCAGCAGACAAGTGTTAAAATGTCTTACACAAAACAGCCATAATCCACTGATTGTTACTCTTGATCCATGTGATGTTTAAATGATTTGTCTGACTTTCATGCTTCTGTTCAATGTAGTGGATACTGGATGGGTTTTCTCTTATGCTTTTATGCATTAGGTCAATTTGAGGTTACAAACCAACATTGTGTATCGTCTGTAGGGTTCAGACATTTTTTTCCTGTTTTTATAAGTATTTTCACAATTTTTGTAGGTAGTGACTATACTAGGTAATTTGCCGATAATATCTTAAAAATGTTTTTTCTGAAATGCAGTAAGATATCGTGGCTCAAAACTTGCTGTATCTGCCGACCTGGCCCTTGTCATTGTATGTAGCAATGTTGTTTTTTTTGCTCAAACTGCATTGAAGTATTTGATTGTTACAGTGCTATCTATTGCCATAAACAGTGTGATAAACACACACTGTGCTTGTCTAGTAGACCGGGCTAAACATACAATTCAGCTTTAAAAACATCAGGTTGTTTGGTACAGACTATTGATAGATTATTATATATTATATAATATATTATATATATATTATATATATATATGTATGTATGTATGTATGTATCTATGTGTGTGGTTTTTTTCAATTGACACTAGTGATTAAAAAAAACGGGGGAAGCTTTAATTCCTCTGCAGCCCAGTTGTTTCTCACATTTTTTTCTTTATTTAGAAACTGTCAGCCCTGTCACTCCGCATTCAACAAATTGAAACAACTTTAAATATCTTGGATGCCAAGGTATGTGTTTTCCTCTTTATAATCTCACTCATAACATTGCCAACTAAAAAACAAAACAGGGTTACCATTTTCCTGTAAGTACTACACCGTGTGCAGAAAGATGAAATACTGATATCTCTAATCAAGCGTTCAGATATTTTTCAGTAAACCTGTAACATCATCCCAATCTTTTTAGGTTCCTAGATTATTCCGTTTTTGCTACAGTCTTATGGCTTTTTATGTAAAACATTTTACTTACGAAATACATGCAATTGATTCTATACATCGTATCCTACAGAGAACCGACATAACGCCAACGTAGCAGCTGCAGTTCTGTGTTTCACATTATAATATAAATGACTGTTTTGTAATGGGGTGAACTTCATACGTTCTTGAATGATGGATGCAGTTTAAGTGGATGGGATGTACGTTTGTAGACAATGCCTCCCCTTCACAAACATAACTTTCTATGTTTCTATGCTATGTTTAACCACTCCTGTTTCCCTATTTGAGCCCCCAACTTTACCATGTAACATCCCACTGTACTAGCCCTGGCTTGTAGTTGCCATCTTTGCCTCCAGTGCCATCTTTGTCCCCAGCTTGTCAGTGCCAAACAGGATTACACTGAATGTGACATCCGCTCTTACTTTAAAGAAGGAAGAGGGGCAAAGCTTTATGCAAGAACAATGATTTATCCATGTGTATCTTTTCATTATATAATAAGACATACACAGGCGGTGATAGACCATATCTAACTTCACTATATATTGTGCCAGGCAAGGATATGGTACATCATAGCTCCCAAAATAGTAGTTTTTGGTTAAACGTATCCAATCATTATACATTATGAAGAGCCAATTTAATTAAGGACCAGCTACACCATGAACAAAGAAGAAACTATAAAAGGTTGACACACCAAAATGCACAATTAATAATATGGACATTGATTCGTCACAGATAAACAAATTCAATTTTTATGAGGAAAAAAAAAACAGGAAAGTGTGTTCAAGTGAAAAATGCACATTAGTATTCAGCGACTCGCAGACATAGATTACAGCTTGCGTACCCCAAAGACCTTCCCCCAGCCCCACATTGCACACACAGGGCCACGTATTTTTTCCCTGTATACTTCTCTTTGCCCCTTAGTTTTTTGTTTTGTTTGTTTTCTTTTTTACTATCTCTCTATGAACTGTTTTTTTGGTCTGTTTTTTTTTAATCTCTCTTCACCTTAATTGCATTTCAGCTTTCCTCAATACCTGGCCTAGAGGATGTAAGAGTCGAAACCCAGCACATACCTCAGAATAACATTACCAATGGACATTCACCATCACAAACTGATTCCCCACAATCAGATGTAAGTATTGCTTCTTTACATTGTTTCCGTTAACCATATATTTGACTGTGGATCAAAAGTACACTTTTTGGAAAATTTAATGGATTACTGGAAAATTAAACATCCATTCCCTTCATAATGGACAGAGAAGCGAGGGAGCTGAAAAAAAACAACTCCCCTGTATGCGCCCTTTTAGTGAATAGGACCCCATTAAGACTGTTCTTTTTTTTATTTTGTATGCAAGTATGTACTAAAGTGTAAGGTCTAGAATTATAATTTGAGTGGGTACATCAAATATAGAAAAGGGGATTCATATTTAACAAACATGCAAAAAATTTTACAAAACTCAGGTCATTAGATATGTTAAACCCATTCTTAAAAGCGTTAAACTACTTTAATATGCATTTCTCAATAGCTTTCTTCCTTTGTGATCCAATGATTCTTTCCACTGATTGGCTGCCACAAATGCACTCCCATTTAAATTGGTGCAGGCTCATTTCGCACTACATCTACACAGCCACGGTTCACTGGGCCAGTGCTGGAGCTGACTGGGGAAAAGGGCTGGTGCATATGAGAAGATTCTGCACCCCCCCCATTCAATTGCAAGGGAGATGCCTCAAAAATGTAAAGGGAGCGCACAGCTTTCATGGAGATTCCTGGAGTATCCCTTTAAGCTTTTCTGTTGTATTCACCTGAATTGTTTTGCTTTTTGTATGCATTGATTGAGGAAGCAAAACACAATTTTCAAAATACAAATTCATTTCATACACCCAGAGTAGGAATGAATTACATCTCTAAAGTATTACTGTGTAAGTTTTGTGAAAGTGCAAAGTGTATTTGAGAGGATGTAATTCTCTTATCGTTAGGGCCCAAAGCCAGACTCATTGACTCCCTCTTTTGTCCTTAACGGACTTGTATCTTCACACTTGTGATTGTTCCTCAGCTGTCTTTTGCTGATGTTTCCAGGTTACACAGAATTCAGTGAAGGATATACCCACGCAGAAGGAAGAAGCACCAACAGAAAATGTTATCACTGTGGCAAAAGATCCTAGATATGCCAGATATCTCAAGATGGTTCAAGTGGCAAGTATTTCAGTTACTGGAGAATGTGTTTGCTATTGCCGAAGGAAGGCTCCTTTCATTAAAAAAAACCACCTCTCATGTAATACTTAACATTTTTCTATTTTTTTTAGAACACTTTTAGGGGTGGGTGTATATTGCATGAGTAAATTATTGTAACTAAATAAATACTTTTTGTTTCTACAGGGCGTTCCAGTAGTGGCTATCAGAAATAAAATGATTTCCGAAGGGCTTAATCCTGATTTATTAGAGTAAGTATTATAGTTAGAGGAATGTGCTTGCTTATCATGCCTGATATATAAGTTTGGCTTTTGTGTTTGGTCACATATAAAGCATAGGAGAACTATGTTTCTTAAAGGAGAAACAGCTTTAACCTCATTATATAAGCCTGCCTACAACTTGTGCCTATTGCTTTTAAATCTTTGTTTTGGAGGTTTTCAGCTTAGCAGCAAATTGCTATTAAACATCCGGGAAGCTGGGTTCTGTGGCAGAAGGTGGCAAAAACTGTGTAACGGTTAATGCCACTCAGTGGTTTATATTAAATGTGGGTAGGCTTTTGCCCCATTACATTGTGTACTAAACTATAAAATATAACACATTTCCCCCGTTTTACTAAGCTGTGGGATACGATGAAGCTATGTAAATCTATGAAACTTAATAGTTTCAAGTTTGCTTCAACTTAGCATTTTTTTTCAATTATATCGACTAACATCTTTTAATTTTAACAAACAGCACAGCGTAAGATTTATTAATACATTCTACTAGACAAATGACCAGAACACGTATAGATTATATATTCGTATCTGCTGTTTTCGGGTCATAGGTAGCAGTGTACACACGTACACACCCGAACACATTATTAGCTGGGATGGGGAAAGGGGCAAATGCCTTTAGGGGGGATTTTGCAGCCCCTCCCATGCATTTGGAAAATGGACCACGCAAACATTTAAAGGGACCTGCAGCTATAACATGCATTAGAGTTCATATAATGGCTGAAGTGTCCATTTAATGCAGAATTAGACACCGCCTAGTATTTGTGAATTCCAAAAGCCTTCAGAGAAGTAATTATGGAACAATTTGTCGTACTTACTAGAACAACTTTGTTGTATAGCACAAAAGACACTGAAGCATCCTGGTCTATTTCTTAGTGTTTTCTGTGTGTTTCTCGGCAAGACAGTTGACCAATCTCCAGCTCTCTCTTGCACATGAGTGACGGAGAGAAAGCCCAGTATTTGTATGTATCCTATGCTGTGCAACACCTATGAGAATATACAGCTGCTGATTTAATGAGTTATGTGAATATAGTGTGCAGAGTGGGGATTGAGGGCAGGTGTTTATCTCCACAAGCATATCACCTTGTGCCTTAGTCACAAATCCATTTTATTTATGGAATTGTCAGCTGTTCCCAAGTCTAACATCTGGTTTTAACATTTAACCTACTACATGCTACCCTAGACGTAATGGAAGGTGAGCTAAAGTGTCCCTTTGATCCATGGAAAAAAAGTCATCTATTTATTTCTATACACAGGACACCAGATGCTCCAGTTCCTGATGGGAAACCTGTACCAGAAGAAAGCTCTGACAGTGAATCCTCATTCAGTGACTAAAATACTTTGTATATTATGTTTTTGGTCACTGTGCATTGGTTGTGCCACTAAATCAATCAATCAATCAATCACAATAACCAAAATCCCTGCCCCAGTACATTGGTGAATAGGCTTGTTACTTAAGAACATTGGCTGCGCTATGCCTATTATAAAACATTTCAGATTTGGAGACTTTCCATTAACACAACAGTAAATTAAAAGGATAGTAAAATAATGAATGCACTTACTTACCTGTTGGTTTTTACCAAATACTTTGCATTGTATTCATATTTTTATAAAAATAAACAAACTTTAACATATAGTGTTTTACCGCTATACAGTAGTTATTAAAGCAGTTGAACCAGGACCAAATTGAAATAAAACATTCTCCAGATATTGTGGCTGACGTTCGATTTACTACCGCCAGCTTTGCTGCCTCAGGATAATGACAATATTGTCGCTTCGAAATCCACAAATCAGAAATTGAATGAAAAGACGCTTTGGGATTCCAAAGATACATGCTGCATGTAACACATCCAGCTAGGGCTCTGGTAGTTTGGGCTGTGCTAATGAAGATGTTTATAAACACAAACAAAAGTAAGGCCGTGCCACTTTATAACAATGCAGCCAGTCTGATCTGTACTCGGGGTACTATAAAATGCATTTTTTTCCGGCTAACTTTTCTTCTGCATGGTCACGTTAGTGTGTGTTACTTGACCCCTCTGTGCGCCTTGGTTATGCTGGCACCTGGGAGCAGGACTGGTGCAAATGTGGGGTTCAGATGTCATTGGAGTAGCGGGACCTATTTGGTTCAGATTTGCTGGTACCGAAAGCAATCCTGATCGTATGCATCTGATAGCTTAAATTTTCATTTGGTCCCCCTTTTGCGCTTATGGAGGGATTTTGCAGAATACCCTTAGATTTGTCCCAACCTCCTAAGCTTGCAAGGGGTGTGTTAGGCTTAATGCAACGGATTATCTGCTTCAAGTAGCCAACAGTAGCGCAAAAAACTAGACCATTGGGGAGGTAAGTAATTTTTCTTTTTACATGTTGAAAGATGTAATAAAAAACAAAGCTTAATATGAATTCTTCCTTGGTGGGTTCCATGGGACTCTGGAGTCTCCTTTAATATTCTTCTATTCTTTGTATGCAAAAAAAAATTCAGTTATCTGCAAGAAATGCTTGCATGTTCCAGAATGCAGTTAGTTCTGTCGTATGAACTCTCATTAACTGTTCAACAGACAGTACCAACCTGGCCTTTGCTGAAGTTCACTGTACTTGGCCATTGATAATGCTTGATGAAGTTGGTGGGTTGAAATTGCGGACACCTGTTTTTGTGAATAAATGTTATTGCCATTGTGCAGCAGTGGTCAAATGGAACACATGTCCACAAACATGTTACATGAACTACCGGTACAATCAACAGGTACCAGAAAGAGACAGGGCAGAAAACCTCATGATCATGGAAAGACACACTGTTTTTATTTAATTCTACCTCCTGTATGTTACAATGCTTCAATGTTGCTCACAGGATGTGTCATTGCATGTACTCAATAGAAATATTTAATGGTTTAGTATTGTAGTTTGCTTATTATATAACTGACAAATGCATGTCTCCTGGTATGCATTATGGTCTTTCAACCAGTAAGAATACCAAATATGCATGGGTACGTAGTTGAGAAAACATAGTCAATTACCTATCCAACACATTGTGGCACATTCCCATCCACAACTACACCTCTAATGTATAGGTGGTGCTGGCCAGATTTCACAGTTTAAAATATACATTGATATAAACATAAAAAATATTTTTTTTTAAAAAAAAGAGCTCCTGTGGACTACAACTCTTATGATTTGGGTTTGGAATTTTTCAGAAAAGAATGTATATCAGCGTTGCATCATCCTCTTGCAAATGCTGGCAGCGGCCCAAAACAAGATTTATTATACACAAAATCAGTATTTGACCATATAATAAATATGTGAACTTGAACACTATTTTTAAGGGTTTTTTTTATTAGTAACTTCAAAATATGTTTACAAACAGGACAAGAATGAACATGTATATTTCCTTTAAAAAAACAAAGAAACAAAATTGACTGGAAAGACGGTCTCGGCAAAAGTATAGTTTCATTCAAAAGATGGCAAATTCTGTGGCAAACTGTAGCAATGCTCTTCTATTTAAAAAGAATTCTTAAAATCCTGTGTTTTAACTTGAATGTAATCAATAGTCATTGGATGGTATGTTCTGGTCGAAATTATTAAACTGGCTCCTGCATCTGGAGAAAAAATAAGCAATTGAAATTACCCAAAGAAATATAGGTAAATAGTTTTTAGATATTAGATTTACAATACATAATATACTGTGCATATATATATATAGATTTGTTAAGTTGAAAAAATGTAGACGGGATGGCAGAAACTAAGCACAAGCTATGCCAGCGAGGCCACTGCAGGTGGCTTAAGTGTGACAAGGCTGATGTATTGTACCCAGGGCTGGACTGGAGGAGGCCCTGACACTTTAAGGCTACAGCCACCTGATGACATCAGACGACTGGATATTCGCGGCCACACACTCACGTGTTGTGTGGCCTGGCATTTCCATTTCTCAGTGAGCTGCCCACTGGGTGTTTGCTGATTTGGCCTATTTTGCTGGAATAAAATGATTCATCCCTTATCAGTGCCTACTGTACCTAATAGATAATGCTGCTCCCAATCGAAATCTGATTAAATTGCTTTTAACATGCACTATTTCTCAGAAAATGTGAATTTAGATGTTTTCATTAACTTTTATTGTAGCATTTTTTAAGAAATTGTCTAGTTTCTGTACTTCAGCATTTAGACTGGTCTTTAAACTCCATTTTGTTATTCGCATCCATTAAAACCAATTCAAGTTTAGGTGAGACATTGAATCAACGTTGTTGTAAAGCAACAAGGTTTAGAAATTGAAATATTGTGATATAGTCAACCAATACAGCCATTTAGTCCTTACAGTGTACAAACCTGAAAATCTTTTATATAGGTTAGAAAGAATGTAACAAATCCAAATGCCACTATCCACTCACAGATGGCACTTGTTAGGTGATATGCGTAATCCTATAAGAGACAATACAACCAAGTCAGTGGTCTTCACAATACGATGAATACACTTACATATAAGCCTAGAAGGTTACAGACCAGATAACCCTATCTCTGCCAGTCCTACCCCATATGACTGGATAATTATAGGTGGTGGAGTAATAGAAAAAAATGTTTGCACCCAGGTTATTACAAGTATTATAAGTATTGCTATACATGTTGCTCAATGCAATGAATTCACAACATTCTTTGTATTTTTTTTAAAAAATCGAAGCCCACGCTAAACGTCAGAATTGAGTAGTAACATGCTATCCAGGATGCAATTTATGAGAGACCGTTTGAGAGGCAAGTCAGAAGAATGGTTGAGAGGTTAGGCGAGCAAAGAAGGAGTGATGAGTATACTAAGAAATGGTGTACACCAATGGAAAGCGGTAGGGAAGATCAGTGCCAGAGAAGGCAACCAAAAGGAGAGAGGTAGCATTTGCATTATTTCTTTGTAACAAATAGAACATACCTCATCACTTGGGTTCCAATCATACTTAGGCTTTCTAATTAATGATGCACATACAATCACTGGAGATCATATGTTAAGGAAGCCAGTAAAGTAGATAATATTCATCAGAGGCTTTCTCATTTATAGGCCATCTGTCAACAACACCAGCTGAGCAATTGTTGGCCATTGCTCTTGGGTTAT
Source organism: Spea multiplicata (assembly GCA_009364415.1). Taxonomy (NCBI): domain Eukaryota; kingdom Metazoa; phylum Chordata; class Amphibia; order Anura; family Pelobatidae; genus Spea; species Spea multiplicata. The sequence continues at coordinate 23,116 of VKOC01025362.1, forward strand.
TGCAGTTTAAAGACCTGGGACCTCTACTAGAAGCTGTTTTCATCATTTGTGTCTGTGTTTTACATTTGATCCCATATATAAGTACTACTTAACATTTTTCTACTACTAAAGAACAGGTCAGTTTCAGATATTTGCATTTTAAACTGCCTGACACCATCTGAACTAAAAAGGTTTATCTTGGTCTCATTGGACCACGGGACATGGTTCCAGCAATCCATGTTCTTGTTTTCAGCAAACTGCGGGCTTTCTTGTGCATCATCTTTAGAAAAGGCTTCCTTCTGAGACGACATGCAGACCAATTTGATGAAGTGTGCGCCGTATGGGCAGGGCAGTTTTCCAACATGATAATGACCCCAAAAACACCTCCAAGCCAACCACTGCCTTGCTAAAGAAGCTGAGGGTAAAGGTAATGGACTGACCAAGCATGTCTCCAGACCTAAACACTAATGAGCATCTGTGGGGCATCCTTAGACGGAAGGTAGGGGAGTGCAAGGTCTCTAACATCCACCAGCTCTGTGATGTCGTCATGGAGGAGTGGAAGAGGACTTTGGTGGCAACCTGTGAAGCTCTGGTGCCCAAGAGGGTTAAGGCAGTGCTGGAAAAGAATGATGGCCACACAAAATATGGGTACTTTGGGCCCAACTTGGACATTTCCACTTAGGAGTGTACTCACTTTTGTTGCCAAGGTATAGACATTAATGGTTATGTGTTGAGTTATTTTGATAGGAAAACCAAAATTACACTGTTATACAGGCTGTACACTCACTACATTACATTGTAGCAAAGTGTCATTTCTTCAATGTTGTCACATGAAAATATATATGGTGTATGTGTTCATGAGCAGGACTTATAAATGGAAATGTTACACAGTACATACAATAACATGAACCACATACTTGTTCAGCTGAGAAAAAAACCCAAAACATCTTAAAGCGTAACTTGCATTAACCTCAATGTTTTTAAAACCAAAATAATTGTATGAGATATGAAAAGGATACTTGGAAACACAGCAATCACTGACACAACGGAAATCGCCATTCTTACATGGCAAACATAAGATCTGTTCCACTGTGGACATGATTTGTAAGAGATGATGGACTGCAATAAAATATACACAACTCCGCAGATGAATGTTATGAGGGCTCCTACATCATGGACTATTGGTACTGCCTTCTCCTAGAAAGACACAGGTTAGTACATAGACTCAATGATGTCTGCTATTAGCCATGGAATATCTGCCGGATGCCTTTAGTCACATCTACAATCTAAATATTTTTTCATTCAATTGCTCAGACACAGTTTATTTAAATTTGTAGGTTTTGTAATAGATGAACATATGTCCTAATGTTCTGCGTTACAGTTTATCTTGGATAAAAAGTCTGCAAAATTATGCATCAAATCAGCACAATACATATAAGAGATATAATCATGCTTTGTAAAACTAAATGGACAGGGATAACTTGTGTTGCAGACTGTTTGAAAAACATGTTCAAGGAAACTGATTTCTTATGTTTGCACTTTGCTTTTGACTCTTTACCTACTAGATCTAGTTCAAAAACATAATCTGGCCCTAAACCCAGCTTAACAACTAATGCTGAATGTAAAGATTGATATAGACTTGAGATGTATATTCGCTTCTTCACATTTCGACACATCGACAAAGCAGAACAAACACTTTCACAATGAAAATCAAAATGTATTTCTAGGAATTACCCAGGACATGTGATTCGTCATCTGTTGTCTGATGAGAACTCCCATTTGATGACCCCTTTCCATGGGCTGGATATTAAGGATTTAGGGACAGGGGGCTAAGGTGTAGTAAAAGGTAGGTAGGTTTTTATTTGAAGAAGGGATAAAGGGAAGGTGTGGGGTACAGGACGGGGTTCATGCCTCTCCAAAAGGGGGCTATGTTTATTTTAACCCATCTCCCTCAAGTGGGCAGGGGGTCATGATACCCCACAGAGCAACATGATTTAAATTTTAACCCCCCTTATCCCACTAAGAACAGGATAGGGTGGGGGAGGGTCACTGCTAGGGGACCCTGCCGCCTATAGGTTTGTTTTTGTTTTTTTAAACTAAACCCTATAGACTATAGAACCAGCCAAGTTAAGTAAACAATGACTACCCAATGAAGCTGTTTTTAACCCTTTAATAGGCTTTTAATGAATCCATTATTATTAATTATTTCCATCAAAGGACAGTGGTGCTTTTTAACTCACTTGAAAAGTAGCAACGATTCCCATCCCAATGCAGCCAAGTAATCCAATCAGCAACGACATAGTGTTAAACCAAGCATTTATCAAACTGTATGAAGAATTTAATTTGTCTAGTATCTTATATCTTGTGTACATTGTAGCAGCACCTAAAGTGAGATAAATAAAATTATTTAACATGCTTGGAAAACCGTGTAAACAACAGACAGGAGTGATCAAGTAATTACATATTACTATTATACATATACATATAGTACTACTAGAGTTAAAGCTCCCATAGAAACTCCTGACAATCTGAAAGTTGAATCAAATTACAGTTTTGAATAAATAACATTTTAAATCCCTCTTTTTATGAAGCCGTTTATAGGTTTGTTTGTTTTTTTAAGTACCTAAAAAAAGTGACTTGATATCTTAAGTCAGTACAGCTAAGGGCTTCCATTTTCTACTTAAATATTTATTACATGTTGCAAGTCAAGTAATAACAGCTAATCTCCATGCATTGTTCTCTTCTTCAGAGAAAAACAATCCAACTGGTGTGTATGTAGCTGTGTGGTGTATAATGAAAAGTAGGTATAGATCAACACATAACACTCGTACTTGAGGATGCCCCACAGCTTTCAGTTATAGATCAATTGAAATTCACTTGTGATCTCAGCACTGAAGGTATATATCAAATAAACAGAATCAGACATACAGATCCTGTATTTGCAGGTATACAATAATAATATATGAAACATAGCATTGCAGGTATAGATCAAATAAATACATGGAAACAGCATTGCAGGTATTAATCAACTGAATATGACATACAAAAATATAAATAATGTATGTAAACATAGCATAGCTGATATGGATCTACAGAATAACACAAAAACCCAGCTTTGCAGGTACAGATCAATTGGAATTCACATAAAAACATGTCATTAAAAGGTATATTTAAACCCCCCTAAATTACAGGCATAGATCACAGGTAGCACACCCCAAAGGTCCCCAAGGCTCAAACATCCTACTAGTGCCATCTTTGCCATTCCACAATTATACACCTATGATACACAAACACTTTTACAGTCACTCTCTAATTCACACTTTCATTAAGACAATTCATCCACACATTAACTCATGTTCTCACTCATTCAGACAACTCATCCACATATTAACACATACTCTCCCTCTTATTTTAATATTCCTACTACCTTCTTCCTCACTATCTACCCCCTCTGCCTCCCTTGTCGCTTTCTAACCCCTCTCCCTCCCCTTTCCTTACTACCATATTCCTCAATATCTATCCCTCTCCTTCCCTTATCGCTTTCTACCCTCTCCCACCCCTTTCTCACTATCTACTGCCTCTCCCTCCCTTATAACTTTCTACCCCCTCTCCCTCCCCTTTCCCTACAACCATCTTACTCAATATCTACCTTCTCCTTCTTTCTCACTACCTAACCCCTCTCCCTCCCTTATCACTTTCCTACCCCTCCCCCTTTGTAGTTCTCTCACATTTACGTCCAGCGACTGGAGCAGGAGGCTTCTGTCTTCCTGCTGCGCTGCGGTGCCTGCTGCTTCACTGCTGACGTCATATTCCGGCGCTCAGCATGAAATGCCGGCACCGCAACGGGGGTAGAGGCCTCGTGGAGGAGAATGAGGGGAGCTGAGCGATTGCTAGGCGCCCCTCTCTCTCCTCCGCATAAAAAAAAAAGACGCCGTTTAAAAGCCACTCACTGCCACCCCCCTTTCTAATGGTGCCTATGGCACGAGCCATGGGTGCCATACCCTAGATACGCCTCTGCCCCCAATCATCTATTATACTTGCCTACTTAGTTATTAACCCCTTAAGGACAATGGGCGGTCCCAAAACCCATTGAAAACAATGCATTTTGAGTCCGTACATGTACGGGCTTTGTCATTAAGGGGTTAAAAGCAGTAATTGTTTCACACCTGCATTTAGAGACCTATGTGTCTTACACAACAATTTATTCTGCCATGTTTAAGATCCAAGACCGCAAGCTTTTCTTCCCAAGCATTACGGAAACGGAAGGGGCTCAGCAATGAAGCTGAAGGGGTCATTTATTTGTTACATAAATTAATTTTAAAAATGACTGTTTACACAACATGTCTAGCCACTGTTTAGGGCCGGCTCACTTAAGCCTGTATGAAGGTTTTTGATGGCCTCAGCTGTAGGAGCACAAGATAGTTGATAATGGAATACTCGATTCAGTTGATGCCATAAGTATCAATAACCTTCATACAGACTTAAGGCAGTCCTACAAAGTGGTCAAAAATGTGGTGTAAAAAGCAATAGGCATCAGGAGGGAAATCTGAGAACCTCTCTCTCCCTCAAGTCATTTATTTATTATTATTACTATGAAGTGATACTTACCTAACATTGCAGTTACACTTATCATGAATCCAAAGACACCGCTTTCAGGGGGATTTGTCCCTGTGTCGCTACAAAAAGATGCAAAGGAAAATGTAAATGTTTTTATTCCGCACTTGAAATGCAAATTAAATGCACAATATTACATACAGTCGCTTACAACAAGTTAAAGTACATGATAACAACGTCTGGGAAAAATCACAGATTGCACAATGTTAGTTCCTGACTGCAGCTGCCATCCAAGTCACTTCCTCTGTATCTCCCTGTAAAGGAAGCCATTGAACCGACACACACATCTGTACAGCATAATGCCAATACAGAAAAAGTCTCCTGACAACAGGGATAGAGCTGGCAACATTCAGTATGGAGTCCAACTAGGTTTCCCAGTACTAAACCAGTCCAAACACATTTGGAGAGAACATGCTTTTTTCTGCAGTATCTAGTCCTGTCCAAAACACATTTATAGTCCTCCGTACTCTAAATATCCTGGTGGCTATATGTAGAAAGCTTCAGATAGCAACTCAAAATATTGTTATCGAAGAAAGCCTAAAGTGCAACTGCCCCCTATTCACCTTGCCAGTTCACCCATGTCTGGCAACTTGCACAAAACCTAAAACTGCAACCTTATTTCGTAGGGACTGGCACTGTAATGTATTTCACGTTCAGACTGTTTCAGTGTAATCTGAACTCTTTTAAAAAGGGTATATCCGTGTTTACTGGTTTGCATCCATGTTTATGGGCAAGTGGGGAAACTTGTGCCTGGTGGCCATTGGATTTGTTTAACCAGCACCTGTATTACCTACCCTGCTTCTTTGGATTACAGTGGCGGCTGGTGGGTAATTCCAATGGGGGTTCACAATATATACATTTTGAAAATGAAATGTACATTTACGACGTAACGTACAGGTCAAAATACATTTCCCTAAATTATTCTTCATATTTGTTTTTTTCTTTGTTTTCTGATGGTTTTCCAGCCTAAGTCTTCCATGGTATAGCAAGCGTTAACACAAAAATCCGTATGATCGTGCAAGGATTTAACCCCTTAATGACAAGACTGTGTCTTACTTGTAGTATACATTGGAACAAAGGTTGTTTTAACATTTTTCCGCTGTTGTTGTTTAGCTGTAATTTTCTTCTTTCTAATTTATTGCATCCACACACAATATGAATTGTTTTTTTTTTTCTTCGGGACAGGCAGGGCTGTCTTTTGATACCATTATTTTTATTTGTGAGGCTTCCATGGATGCTGCAAAGCCGCCTATCGCAGGTATTTGAAAGCAGCCTGTACATGTACGGGCTTTGTCATAAATGTTTCACCGTCAGGAGCTAAAGGTCCATAAGAGCGACACTATTGGTCGCCGGCAAGGGCCTCCTCTAGCATCAACTAATTGGTTGATGACAGAGGAGGCCCCTGTTGGCCACCAATAGAAACGCTTGCACGGACCTTTAACTCCTTGCGCTAATCTACGGATTTCCGTTCCCGTAAACCCTTGCAATGCTGCGTATATAAGGTAGGCTAGATGGGGAAGGGATCAGGGAGATTAGTAGATTAACGAAGACGAAAATGCTTCGTGTTGTGCGTCTTCGTGTACGTTTTGCCGCCGTCATGTTCGTTTCTTCTGTATTCGGGATGAAAAACTAAAACTCACCCTTCGTGTTCGTTTTCATGCTTGCCCTAATATGAATGCACACGTCTAATGTTTTTTAAAAAAACGTGTTTTCTAATAGAAGAATGTGTTTCTATATATCTCTGGATGCACTGTGAATGAGGTTATTTAGCATGCTGGAAATATTTATATGAAAAAAAGCAACAGGATTTAGATTTGACAATCACTCAATAGATTGCAAACTAAAACATTAGTAAAATCATGTATTATGTATCTATGCTAAATAAAACCACATTCTTATCTTAATCAACTTCACCACAAAACTACTTCCTTAGTAACTATACCCTATACTACAATGTAGACACCCAGATTAGAAATCCGTTCCAAAGCTTAATATCTAGATGACTACTGAGTTATAGCATGATGTGTTTAATATATTAGTTTTTTGTACTTACCCTGATTTTTCAGATGCTCCATATAACTAACTATGACACATCATGCAATTATCACGTTGAAGTGAAAAAGTGTAGTTACCACTATATCTGCATAGATCGCAACAGTTACTTTTATCAAATTCATACATATCTACTAATTTATAAAGGCTTAATATTTACCTGTCACAAAAAACACACATTTAACTCCATTGGATTTAAAATGCAGCATAAAATATATTTTTGAACCTTTTTTGAACCTTCAGATATCAACCTCCCATCCTTAGTCTGACTTTCAGAGGCCATGATTTATGGATATGTTTGAAAAATTATTCCAAGCATCAATCCATTAGTAAATGTCTGATGGGGAAAAAAATCTAAAAGCACTAATAATCGACTAACAATTTTGGGTCCTTGTCTTAATATTTGTTTTTTTGCCAATAGCTTTGTTGCCATGAGCAGTTAATGTAGACTTTGTGCAACTTTCCTGGAACAGCATCCCTTTCCCTCCCTGTTTTATGAAATATGATTTAGCAACTTATATTGCTAAAAAGAAGAACTGTGATTTAATGCCTCCAACATGAGTCATAGAATAGACTAGAACCTCAATTACATTTCATAAAACGAATCAATACAGTGTAACACGTTTCAACATTGCATTATGTTTGGAAATGTACTGTTAGACAAACAGATCATCACGAAAATGCAGAGGCAGGCTGGTGTTACTGACCCCTCTGTAGTACCAGAGCCAAAACTCTCCACTTACAGACTACACTAAACATTATGGAGGGCAAATTCAAGTAGACCTGAGCTAGCTAGGAAAGTTCCCTCATCTCTCTAATAATCTAATCAGTTCAACCATCTTGGGATGGCCCTCCAGGACTCAGTCTTTGTGTGACATAGTGTTGAGTTTATATGGCCAACTAAACTGCAAATAATACAGTAATAGCATAAACAAAGTGTTACAAAGGCCATCAAAAAGAAGAGCACCAGGAATGTAAAATATATACCAAATCACAGCAACATAAATTAATATATTTATAACTTGTGATTTTTATTCAAGGTTCAAAATCCACAACATTTTAGAAATTTAAGAGCACCCCTCATCAAAAGAAAACATAAAGTGGAACTTTTTCCTAATAATGACACTTTACTGGTCATTTGATGTGACTCACCTTATATAGGGGACAAAAGCAGCTACATGTCCTGTGAGCACAGAGATGAGGTAAGGTACAATGAAGGCAGTCGAGGACCAGATCACTAGAAGAGATGGCATGAAAGCCATGCCCTGTGTGCAGCAGAAAACCATGTGCCAGGGTTTGCTTTAGCCAGCTGCCTGGATGAAGTGGCTGAGTCTCTGTGCAGCTCACCCTCAATGAACAATCATAAAGTATCCCTTTTCATGTGATCTGCACTTTCGCATTCACCTAAAACTCCTTTTTTGTGACTTCCCCTTTGTTTTTCCCCATCAGCTCTGTGTCTCTGTGCAGGCTTTCACAGTGCCTCAGAGAACAGCTCAGAAGTCACGCCTTCTCTTGTAGTGAAAGAAACAGGGAAGTAAAGTTTCCTTGCTTCAGGGCAGGAATTGAAAGCTGTGTGAATAACTGAAGGATGTGTTATTTTGATGCATCACCGCTTATCAGTTTAAATACACAAAGTAAAGATTATATTAGCTGCCAGAATTCTAATGGAAAGTTCTGTAGTATCTAGGTATTTTTCTCATTGGGAAACATAAACATGTAATAAAATAGCCCTATCCATCCCACACCTCCTAGTCCGTCAGGAAGGGGGGCTGAGGTTCATCCAATTAACCCTTGTGTGCCATGTGAAAAATGTGAAAATCACTGCTCACCCCTTTGGCACTCAAAGGGTGCAACCAATGCAAAGAAGCCTTACGTTTTAGGGCACATTCAGTTATGCTTCATGAAGCTATCAAGTCAACTTACAGAAAGGTGCCAAACAACAAACAAAAATTGAAAAGCTGAAGAAAAAAGTGCAAAACACACCGTATATATATATATATCTATATATATATATATATATATATATATATATATAGATATATATATATATAGAAGCTATGTTTGGGGCAAAGATGGCACATACAAGCTGTTTGGGGACAAAGATGGCAGAGACAAGCTGTTTGGGGGCACAGATACTCTGGGTGGATAAGGTACCCCCTCTCCCCACTTTTCACTATCTACCCCCTGTCCCCACTTCTCACTATCTCCCCACCAATGTTCCCTCTAATTTTTCTTAGGTGGTATACACAGAAAATTTCTGTTGTGCAAAAATTTTCCCAGAGCCAAAAATTTGTTCGCACAATATGCTTCTACAGTCCATATAAAGCGAAGTTGGTGGAGCTGAAAAAAATCACATTGCAAGGGGGGTGGAGCTATATATTTCCAACCCTTTTGACTCCATGGTAAAAATATTTTTTTTATTGGGAAAAACTGCATAGCTTCTATCGTTTGGCAACCATTGACAGGGGTACAGCATAACTGTTATAATTACATTAACGGTGTTGCAGCATAACTGTTATTATATACTGAGGCACTCATTGACGGTGGTACAGCATAACTGCTATCATTATATACTGAGGCACAGCACAACACCTATCATTATACATTGATCCAGACATTGCCAATAATGTAGCATAACCCCTATCACTATATGCTAAGCCAAACATGGATGTGGTGTAGGCCTACCTCTTCAGTGTCTGGCTTAGTATATAGGGATGCACCAAAATGAAAATTCTGCTGATGCCAAACAAAAATTCATGTATTCACTTGACCGAAAAACGAAAATGACCCACCCCCCTTAAAAAAACCACACTTTATTGTAAGAAATAACAGGCGACCAAAATGGAAAAAAAAAACCATACAAGTATTATAACAGCTAACAGCAATCACACTCATGCCCAGGCAGCCAGTACATGCTGGAACCTGGGGATCACATGAATGTGATTACAGCCTCCCTATGCCATGCTACCCCCCCACTTACACATCCATGTTATCACACACACACACTTATTCACAAACATTCAGCATAAACTACAGCATAACACCCATCACTTTCACACACTTACTAATCCACTCTCATTTAATGTTTTCCTACCTTTCCTCTGTTAGTTACTTTTCCTCCTCCTCTTCGTTCTTCCTCTTGACTCTTCTTCTTCTGTGTCCTGTCCTTCCGGAGCAGTGAAGGCGGTGGGCATGGCTTCAGTGCTGTGCGCCAGGATCTGACATCAAATCCCGACGCACAGCATCAGTTGCCGTGCGCATCGAAAGGGAGCAGGATCGGAGGTCTGCCTTAACAGACTCCAGCTCCCTTTATTGATTTTAAGCCGGTTGGAGGGCCCCAATCGAGTTGGCTCCTCCAGCGGCAGACATTGCTGTCTGTCTCTGGAGGAGTGCCAGCATGGTGGCACCCCCTTGATGAGCGGCACCCTGGACGGACTGCCCGCCCACCTAGCTCCCCGTTAGCTACTGTGCGCACCATTTTAGGACATGTGCGCGCTCTCTAAAAGTTATGTGCAGAGTCTTATTTCACTGAGTAAAATGCACATCAATTTCTAGCTTATTTTTGATGTTATTCTGTCTCTCACTGTTCAAATAAACCTACCATTAAAATTATAGACTGATCATATCTTTGTCAGTGAGCAAACATACAAAATCAGCAGGGGGATCAAATATTTTTTCCTTCACTGTAACTGACTTTTTCGTTAAGTGCCTGGCACATCAATTGTTGTCAAAAGGCTAAAGTGACACTCCAGCCATCATATACACATTAAGATAAATGACCTCTTTCTTTCTAGTGATTGGTTGTGTCAAGCAGTCAAAGCTGGAGTAAAAATAGTATAATTGAGTGGTTGGTGTGCTGCAGGGTTTTAACAAGGTCTTTTAGAAGAAAGCTTATAAAAATCAGAAGAAAAAATCATGTAAAATATAATGCAAAAGTGGAATTTTTAAAATAGAAAGATCC
>VKOC01025365.1:0-19159 GCA_009364415.1 Spea multiplicata
TCATTGCTATGTGTTTGGATTTCATGTTTGGCTTGTTTCGTACCTCTGTAAGCAGGCTTTAGCGTTAGGACCCACCATCATTGGAGTACTTTGGTGTAATGGTGGGCTAAGCATATTGTGGCCATAAGACGGATTCTCCAATAATTATCATATAGTCCTAGGCTAGTTCCTGTATTTATGTGTGTCAGTCTGTGATGTAACATTTGGGGTGTCCTTACCTGACCTGTTCTGTCTTGTTCATGTCTGATCTTGAGTATTCCTTGTCTTGTTCCATGTAGTGCCTGTATCATGTATATCTTGTCTGTAATGCTTCTTGTCTGGTCTCCCTGTCCCTTGCTTGTTATGTTTCAGCTATTACTCTGCTTAGCTTCACACTCCCAGCCTGCAGCATCCCGCACATGAGTCTTGTGCTATGTCCCATGCCTGTTCCAGGGTGCCTGCAGTATTTAACTTTGCTTTGTTCTGGACTACATCCGCTCCTATATCAGGGTACTGGTATGTGGCTGCACAACCCTAGATGCTCACCACCTGGGTGAGTGCAGTAGCCCTGCACCAGGCCCCGTCCTGTGACTCCGCTACTGCATACCGAACTCCTGAACTCGATCTTTGAGCGCCTGGGTTATTACAGTCGTCTGTATGGACCCAGTTCCTGACAAGTATATGCAATGGGTATGGCAATGGCAGGATGAAAAGAAACAATAGAGTGGAATTTACTATTCAAAGTTTCAGTGAGATATGAAAACTTTTCATATTAATTTAATTTAAGAAAAAGTCTGCTTACCTGCCTATTTTAAAAAGGAATCTCAAAACACATTTACAGCCGTTTCTTTCCAGCTCTTCTTATTCTCACCACTTTTTTAATTAAGTAATAAAATGTCAGTGGTTGGGAACAGAGACATTTACCTAGTACCATTTCCTCTACTCCATGTACAGAGGGATGAAAGGAAAAAACAGAACTTTATAGTCACTGATCTCCAGTACCTCAGCCTCTTCGATGTATATCTTGATGTGATGTAATAAAGACAAATAGTATTTGCTGGAATGAGGAGAAATAATGGAAAACATTTCTCTTGAAAGATGCCAATCAGAATCACATTTGGAAGAATAAATTAATGATCTGATGGCCTGCAGTTCTTTCCATGTTAGTCTGGGTTCTTTTGTGATCTCCTGGATAAGTCACTAAGAGAAAGTTCACCACTCCTCCAAGTTTCCTCCATCTGTAGATAATGGCTCTGTTTGTGGTGGACTGGAGTAGCAGAACCTTTTGAGACTGATAGATGTCAGTGACTTTGTTTATCTGTTCTTGAATTTTTTTAGACTGCGTCATCATGGGCTGCTATTCAAGATCTTTTAGTCTACTTCACTTTGAAAGACAGATTTTATTTAATTGATGTTTAACCCCTTAACGTCTAATGACGGTTCAGGCACGTCACACAAAAATGGTCAGGTAACGACCAATGACGTGATGTTGAGGCATTCAGCAACACCGAGATCGGCATCAGGGGGCATATCTGGCCCCTCCCCGGGTGTCAACGTCCGCCATAGACTGCGGACACCCGTTTTAAAAGAGTTTAGGAGGTGATCAAAGATAACCAAAATAACCAAGTTGTGAAACCCTCTTGAGAACTCTGGCTCCCCTTGCAGGTTGAATACAGGTAACACATTCAACCATGCAAGTCAATGGACCTCAGGTTTCTAATCAGAATGTGAAAAAAATATTTTAAAAAAGTCCAAAAAGGAGAAAATAAAAAAATAAAGTTTATTATTCCGTGCAAGTGCTAAAATTAACGTTGTATCTTCCCAAAAATCTTGACATGGAAATCTCCCCAGCAGTGTGATCGGATATCCTTGCGGTAATGTCAAAAGTGGTGCACTGTATGAATGAGTATGTGTGAGTTTTTGTGAATGAATGGGTATTTGTGAACAAGTATCTGTGAATAAATGAGTATGTGATAGCATGGATGTGTAAGTAGGGCAAAGATAGCACAGGCATGCTGCTTTGGGCATGCATGGCACAGTAAGGCTGTTTGGGGCAAACATGGCACAGAGAAGGTGTTTGGGGCACATATGGCACAGGCAGACTGTTTGGTGTAAATATGGCATGGGGAGGGTGTTTGGGGCAAAGATGGCACAGGAAGGCTGTTTGGTGACAAAGATGGCAAGTCCTACACATCCAATCTGGTTGCTGTGCAGGACCTGTGGATGCTATCTGGGTGCTGGGCCAAGTCCTATGTCTGCAGTCTGGTTGCCAGGGCTGGCCTTTGTGGGATGTCACATGTGATATATGTCTGCAATTTAGGGTTTACATGCATTATTTAGTTGAGCTATACCTTTAATGCTGGGGTGATGTAGAGGGAGAAGGCACCACAGGCGTGGCCTGCACATGATGCCTGAACACTTACAGCCAACCATGATCACGACTCGCACTCTGTTTCAGGTCACTCGCCACTCCCACCCCATTCGTTTGCTATGCGATTGGGACAGTATTGTGCGCCTCCCCTACCATGCATGTGTGGCGTGAGTCACATTAGCATCAGATACCAATATATAAATAGGAAAACAGCACTCCAATATTTCTGGTGCTTGAACTGGGCTCCTCCATTACCTCAAAATATCACAAATGAAGTCCTTCAGCACTCCAGCAACACGGGCAACGTTTCGATCTTACAAATGCTTGCCTAGAGTCCAATTAATATTAAAGGCGACCCTGGTCAGTTCATACATTGTACATACAATGTATAACATAAGTCTTGTGTGTATATTTAAACAATGAGATGACTCAGAGATAAAAGTAAGACAAAGTGCAAACAAGTGAATAACCAATAGACAGCATCAAAACTATTCAATTTTTGGGGGGTTTGTTTTTGGCCCATTTGTTTTCAGACAACAAATTGCGTATCCTGCCCGTTTGTTTCAGATCGGGGGGGGGTTCACTCTCTCTCTCACACTCTCTGAATGTCTACTTACCTTCTCTGCCAAGGACTTCTGCATCTCACAGCTCTGCTTCCATGTCTTCCATCATCTTGTTCTCCTATCTTCTATCTTCTCTCTTCTTTATTCCAGTTGGGGGAGAGGATGCCACAGGAAGCTCCGCCATTTGGGGGGAAGTTCACATAAGGTTATCTTAGGGCAAAATGGTGGTGATTCCAGTGACGTCCTCTCACCTGTCCATCCTAATGGGGAAGAGGATGTCACCGTAAGCTCCACCATTTTGGTGGAAGTTTCCCAGTAGGTCATGTAGGCGAACATATGGATGAAGAAAGAAGAGAGAAAATAGAAGAGAGAAGAACAAGACCTGCAACACATGGAAGGGAGACATTCAGAGAGTGGGATTGAAAGAGCTCATGGATTCCAGAGGAAAATTCTGAGCTTTTTGTTGGCTTTGTTTTCAGGCATTAGTACGAACTGACGAAATCTGCAAAGTTCGTTAAATCTGCAATTAGTATGAATTTGAATGCACAATTCTATTATTATTCTGCTCAGACAAAGTACTGTGTGCAAACATACTGAAAAAGGAAGCTAGGATCATTTTCTCATTTACTCCTAGTTTTAGACATAGGAACATTGATTTTTCTTTCTTTGCTGCAAACTTATGGGCATGCTATTACCCTTCGAAAAAAATGCCCTCATTTTTCAGTCTTGTGTAGAATTGCTTTTAAACTTTCATTCCAGCCCTCTGTAGGACATCATTAACCACACTTTACACAAAAAGTTTTTTTGACCCTGAGAAGTAATACCTTTAATAGGTCAGTTTTATAATTTTAATGCTGCATCATCAGCCTCAATTCTGAATATTAACCATACTTTTCTCTTGATCTGTACAGTTGCTTCTACTTCTATAAGTATATTTCTTTAAAATGTAAAGCTTGAGCCAAGACTGGTGACAGGTTCAGCTGGTGGAAACTTTAGTGAATGCTTGCAGCTCATTAGTCATTTATGTATGAGTGTTGAAAATATGCTTCTGTCATTACCTGTTCACTAGCAATATAATTTACCTTATTACAAATTGCCAAAAGGTATTAGCTCCAAGCTACTTCAATAATTCAGGCCATCTTACAGAAAAAAGCAAATATTTCCAACAATATTGGAAAAATAATGGCATTTTTTTAGAATACTTATGGTAATTAGTTCAAGATGTGTGTATGTATATATATAAATATATATATATTTTATATATATATATATACACACATTTTTGGCTTGTCTTTAAAAATTATTCTTGCAATCGTTATTTAGATGTACATGCAACTCATTCTATTAAGTCCCACTCAAGACTATTGTAATTTATACAAGTCTAGACAATGGCTGTTCAGCTTCTTATTCAAAACTATTGGACCAGTCAGTCATACAGGTCTGTATCAGGTGCCTCACATATTTCTGAAGATGCCTGGAAATTATGTCAATGGAGAGTACGGTGGCCATGGATGTAAGTGCAAAGTGTAGCTGGGCTGTGCCCAATCAAAACAAGTCTCTGTCTAAAGCAAGTGTTTAACAAAGTCAGAATTCTCTTGTTCTTAAACCAGAATCAGGACCACATAGGGATACTCAAGCTAACTTGAAATTCCACTACATATTCTATTCTATTATTACAGGACCCTTACAGTTTATATTGATCTCTTTTTACTTTTAGTTTTTTTTGTCATATTACAGTGCTACTATATGGAACAAAAATAACAGAAGTTGAGATGGGAAGTTAGGCCACAGTAGTAAGCAGGCCCAGACTGGCCATCAGGCACTCCAGGCATTTGCCCGGTGGGCCGGTGCGGCCCAGGGCTGGATTGACGTAGGGGCTGATGGAGCTGCAGCTCCAGGCCCCTACCTTAAAATAGGCCCGGACAGGGGCGCCGAGTGGTCGCTCGTGAAGTTTTCACCAACCGATCGGCGCCCCTCACTCTCTGCGACTCTGTCGCAGTGCCGGCGTTTTATTCTGAGCGGCGGAATATGATGTCATATTCCAGCTGTGCACCGCATTAGAGCGGGAAGACGGACGCCTCGCACCCCCACCGCAGGACTCTGGCAACAAGGTAAGTAGGGTGGGGAGGTGCAGTGAGAAGGGGCAGAGGTGGTAGATAGTGAGAAAGGGGGACAGGGGATAGATAGTGAGAGGAATGACATATTGAGAAGGGGGAAGGGGGTACATAGAGAGAAAGGGGAAGGCAGTGAGAAGGGGAGAGGGGGTACATAGTGATAAGGGGGAACATAGTCAGAAGGGGCAGATAAGAAGGGGAGGGGTAGATGGGAGAGGGGCTAGTGTGAATGCGTACGAGAATGAATGAATTAATGTGTGGATGAATTGTTTGAATGATTTGTGAGACTGCATTAATGAATATGTGTAAATGATTCGTGTGAATGAGTAACTGTGTTAGTGATTGTCTATCATGAATGTTTAAGTGATTTGGGGAAATGCAAAGATGGTACATGAAGGGTGGGCTGTTTGCAGACAAAGATGTCTCACACTAGGCTGTTAGGGGACAAAGTTGGCTCAGGCTGGGCTGTCATATGTGTAATCTGGGCGCTGATCAGGTTCTATGTGGGCAATGTGGCCACCAGGGCTGGCTTTGGGGTGTGCAACCTGTGATCTATGCTCTCATTTAGGGGGTTATCTATACCTTTAATGCTGAGTTTATATGTGAATTCCAATAGATTTATAGCTGCAAAGCTGGGTGTGTGTTATTCTGTTGATCTGTATCTGGTATGCTCTGTTTCCATTTATTATTATTTTATACCTACATATAGAGGGTTTATGTCTCATTCTGTTTATTTGATCTATACCTTCAACGCTGAGTTGACATGTGATTTTCAATTGATCTATACCTGCAAAGCTTGGGTTTTGTGATGATTTCGTTGATCTATACCTGCAATGCTATGTTTCCATACATCATTTATGCATACCTGCAAATATAGGGTTTGTATGTGATCTCTACATGCAAGTGCTGTTTATAATGTGTTTAATCTATAGTTCACAGGGAGGAAGGAAAGGAGAGGTATGGCTTAGTGAATGAGGGACAAAGGGACTGGGAATGATTTCAGGGGAGAGGACCTCTCAAAGTCATGGTTGGGGTGAGAAGGGGGAAGACTGACTCTTACGGTCTTCCCCTTATCTGCAGTCATTGTGGCAATTATTTTTTTGGTGTGGTAGCGGAGGGAGTGATTACATGCTAGGGAGAGTGCAGCAGGGCCCAAGGAAATGTCGGTGTGGCAGAGCCTGTCCCGATGTGTGTCTGGGTGGCAGAGTCCGTCCTGGTAAAAGTAAAGGTATTGTGATATTTACTCTATTTCAACCTGTGTTTCTTTTTAAAAAGGATTAGTGGCAGTAAATTATGGCTTCAGAGGTCCTGTGTAAAATGACTTTTTTTTTAGTCACATTGCTCTGCCTAGAGGATTGGCTGAGCGCCGCAATTCATTTGGGGTGGTCTGAGGTCTGAGTTTCTTCCCTGCTGTTGGTCAAAGATTAGTTACTGTTTTGAATCTTTCATTAAATATATAGCACTTTATAAATTGCATGAAGTTATGATTCATTTATTAAATATGTATGTAATGCTAATTGATTACAGTGACAAAAGCATGCTGAAATAACTAATAGACAACAAGAAATGGTATATTACATTTGTCAGAATTTGGTTTAACAATAAATAAATACATAAATAAAAATGGGCTGCTCAGTCTTAAATGCCCGGGCCTATTTTTTGTCCCAGTCAGGGCCTGGTAGTAAGGCAGGTCTCTTGCACTGGTTGCATAGTGAGAGACACTTCTCAAAACATTATGTTCTCTTTATTTTCCTGACTGGATCTTTTCCTCCACACCACAAATGATTACTAGCATTATCTAGCTAGAATGAAGGCAGTCGGGGGACAGTTCTGGAGACGTGAATGGTTTCTCTGTCTCAACTAACTGTAAACATATGAACACTAGAAATATGTTTTAGATTACCACTATAGTAATGTTTTGTTGTTATGGCTAGGTGCTTTTGATCCTGTTTAGTTTCAGACATCATAACTCTGCTGAGAGGTGTGCATCTCATGAGGGTAAAGGGATTTAGTGCTATTTTCAGTGATGATTCTGTTAACAGGTGACTTGGCATTGATTCATGTGCAAATTAATTCTAATGCTTAATCCAAATGACTGATTTGTTGTTCTTGCAGGGTAATTTGCTGGGATAACAAATGCACGCTATTTCCTAATTGTTTGGTTTTGTGGCGTATTGTGACAAAATGAGCCCAGTCTTTAATATAAAAACCTTTCTTTGGTAGGCACGCCTGTGCTTTCAGAGCTACCTTGTTCCAGTTTTTATTTCTGACATATTTTTATGTCATGTTATTCTCCTTCTGAAGCAGATAAAACACATTGCTGTGTGTTGTTTTCATCAAGTGTGGAGAGTAGGAGGGAGCCATTCAAACAATTTAAGAATTGGACATTGTCTGTTGTTAGGGGAACCAAATCTAAAGGGGTACACAGACTATTCACTTCACAAATATAGAGCTGATCTGGTTATAAAGGTGATCTGGTTATGAATATGATACATACAGGATAAAATAGGACAAAATAAATGAAAATACTAACAACGGGTGTTTAGGAGATGTAAACTGAAACCAATTGTTGCATAGACTTAAATCTTGCAAAGGGTAAATTTTTTTGTCCCATGAAATCCAAAAATAGTCCCTTTAGGGTGATGCCAAATTATGCTCCTCAAAGTTTACACATAGAGCAGAGTTTCTGGATAGTCTCAGTGGTGAGACAAGCACAGTTTTAAGGGTACAGAACTGAGCTGTGATAGCTCAAATGAGATACAAGGTACAGGAAAAGACCTATGTACTGTTGATGATGTAGTTGGTCTTCAAACAGGAGAGCCCTTGATAGCTTTGAAAATGAAAAAAAAAAACATTGAACATTGTGTATAGTACATAACTAAGATGCATTCTTTGTTGGTATTATTTTTATTAAAACAAGGTTTTGGGTTCATTTTTGGCCCATTCATTTGTGGGCAATACATTTTGTTGGTTGCCAATTTGTTTCGACTGAAAATTAGGGGCATTTTTGATTTGGGAATAAAATTTGTTGATCAGTGCCCACATTCATTCTCACACAGTGAGGTCCCATGCAGGCTGTGGAGCTGCATATCTTTATTTCCCCTTGTCTTGCTACTGTCCCCCTTCACTGTAATCCATTCCTGGATTTCCTTATGTCCTGTACTGTGCTTTTGATTCCAGTTCTGCTCTTTGCTTCACCTCTGTTTATAAGGTGTGCCCCACCCGTTGTTTGTCTCAGCAGTCTACAGGTATGTTTCTCTGATATGTGTTTAGTTTGTTTAGTACTTCAGTAGGCAGGGTTTAGTGCTAGGACCCACCGAATATTGGAGTACTTTGGCGTAGTGGTGGGCTAAGCATACTATGACCATAAGATGTGACTAAATCTCCAATTGTGACTAAATGTCCAATCATATAGTCCTAGGCAAGTCCTGTATTTATTGTGTGTAGCCTGTCCCTGTAACCTGTATTCCTCATTCTGCAACGGGCTTCTACTCCTCTAGCTCTGTCTTTTCTGTTCTTAGCTTCAGATATCTCTATATCCTGTTATCTGTACTGCATTTCTCCCGCTGCTATTTCACGGTCCTGGTATGTGGCCACACAGTCCTGATGGCCCAAAACACAGGGAAGTGTGGTTACTCTCCATCTGTTTTTGTGTCTCTGCTCTTGCATGGTGACTCCTGCAATACCATCATCGGGTGCTCTGGGTCATTACAGTCGTCTGTATGGACCCAGTACGTGACACACACACTCACTCTTTCACACTCTCATTCTCGTTCACTCTCTCTCATTCACTAAGTGTTTCCCTACTTTTTCTGCCTTCTTCTTTCCCGATTTGAGGATTGGGGGGGGCGTCACCACAGCCATTTTAGTGGGTTATATCCATGGAGATGCGGACGAAAAAGAAGATAGCGGATAAAGGATTGGAGATAGAATAGAGAAAATAGTTGAAAAAGAAGATACGGAAGTGGTCAGCAGAAGTGTTAGGCAGGGAAAGGAGGGAAACATTTAGAGAGCATGAAAGAGTGAACAAGAATCAGAATGTGAGTGAATGCTGACCCACAAATTTCAGAGCATTTTGCTTTGTTTTCATCCGAATCATGGGGGGTTCACTTTTAGGACTTTGTACAAATTGCAAAGTTAAAATTTGGTAAATTTGCTATTCGTACCAATCGGAATAAGCAAATCTAATTATTTTTATAACATAGTTTCCAACATTTTGCCTGTTTTCAGCTGGCTGGGTGATTATGCTGACAAGAGAGCACTAGAGGAGTGCCAGTGATGTGCACTAGGAGGCGTGTCTGTGATGTATGGCAGGAGGTGGGGCAGGCTAGTGATGTACCTGGTTCATCATGTTTCACAAAATGCCTCCACGTTGCCACAATTATGGCAATCACAGTGGAACTGCTGGGCAATCCAGCAACAGCAACCTTCAGCCTTTCATCACTTCTACAGGAGCGATCATACAGACTCAACCCTTCAAGGTTCAGCTGTAAGAAAGCTAAAACCACTTTGCACTTGTATGATTTGGGGGTCTCTTGTGTATACCACACATATGTGGTATCTACTTGCTCGGTGTGAAATTCATTTTTTTGTGTTTTCTTTCTTTGCTCCATGTAGCCAAATGTGAAACATCTATCCAAAAATGTAAAAAGGTACAACAAAAACCTTCAAAATTCTGTGTTCCCTTTACATTTGTTGTTGCAGTGGACCACCTTGAAGGGACAGTAGAGTGTCTTTGAAATCTAAAGGGGTGCACTTTAAGGAATATATAGTTTTATGAGGTTAAATTGAAATATGAGACCTGCGCCTAGCAAACTGATCTGTAAACATTTTTTGAAAATTCTGTAATATACATGTTCCTATTTTAAACCTGCAGCATTACATAAACATGCCCTACCCATGTAAATACTTTGGGGTGTCAACATTTAAAAAATGTTCAGTAGTTCTGCTTTTGTCCGGCCGCTATTGGGCCCCAACTTCTAGTTTATCAAATTTATATTTAACCCTGTAACTACCAAAATAAATGAAAATACCAGGCATATGAAGTATTTTCAAAATCAGAACAAATACCAAAAATACATTTACACTGGCTATGTATACTTTCTATAGGTGAAAGCGTGAACATCTTGACTTTTTTCTTAACTTTCCATACTAAATGGAGGTTTATATATATAGTTATTATTTTTAAAATAATTTCTTGAATAAAAACATTGCAAAAACTGGTCTGGTCCTTTACTGTAAACATGGTTAGAAAAAAATCCTGGTCCTGATAATTACCAATAGTAGAGTGTATACTCATTAATCTACCCATAGGATAAGGTATATAGTATAGTGACCACAAGTATGTAAGTATGTGGACACAGGTGCTTCAGCCACAACCTTTGCTAACAGGTATATAAAATCAAGCAGATGGGCAAGAACATTTGTTACGCTGAAGATCTCAGCGACTTTAAATGTGGCACTGCCAAAGGATGGCACCTTTGCAACAAGTGAGTTTGCTATTGTTAAGTATAAGTGTCTAGGAGTAACAACAACTCAACCACGAAGTGGTAGACCAACGGGGTTGACGACTGCTCTGGAGCAGTGGAAACATATTCTCTATCTGGAAGTCTGATTAACGAATCCGGGTTTGGCTGATGCCGACTTATAACGCTACCTACCAGAATAAGTAGTGCATAATATAATGTTGGGTGGAGGAAGGATAATGGTCTGCGACAGTTTTTCAGGGTTTGGACTAGGCACCTTGGTTTCAGTGAAGGGTAATGTTAATGCTATAGCATACAAAGACATTTTATACAATTGTATGTTATCAACTTTATGGCACCAGTTTCCTGTTCAAGCATGACTATGAACCTTTCAAAAAGCAAAGTCCATAAAGACAAGTTTGTTGTGGAGGAACATGAGTGGCCTGCACAGAGCCCTGCCCTTTGAGCGCCTTTGGGTTGAATTGGAATGGTGATTTTGAGCCATTCCTTCTCGTCTAACATCAGTGCCTGACCTCACAAATGCTCTTTTAGCTGAATGAGCACAAATTCCCACAGACACACTCCAAAATCTTATCAACAAAGGGGATTGGGGTGGCAACTCCAGAGTAATGCCGATGATTTTGGTCCAGCAAGCTCACATAGGTGTGATGGCCAGGTATCCACATAATGTTGATCATATAGATCAGTGCTCCTTACAACCAAGTGGAGAATCTGAGGGATTTTAAGGGGGTGCACTTTTCTTTTCATGTATAGTGTATGTGTCTCCAAACTGAACACGCCAAACTCCCATTCTTTCCACCAAAATGAAGGATGACTCTTAAAACTTTAAGGTCTTAAAACATAATGGTGCAGAAAGCGTAGGGGGCCTGCTTTTTGCGAGCTTACAGTCTATTCTATTGCACATTAAATACAATAATTCTATCTACCTACAGAAATTATGGTCCTTCAAGAGTAACACAAGAAAAATTGTAGGGTCAGATCATCTTCTGGCTGCTTACTGTGTCTTCAAAACACAAATACCATAACATGATATTTTGTATGCATTTATAAGCTTTTAATACATATCTCAGTTATCACGCCTTGTCTGTGACCATAAAAAAATAGATTCTGGATATCTGTCTTAGTAAACATACCCCTTCCAGGAAGGCTTCAGAAATATTACCATATGTTTCCATGACCTCCACTTGTCACCCTCTGTGCTAGCAAATCAAAGGTTGCTGCACACAAGCTAGGAAGCGAGGTGCTGATTGTAAGTCACTGATGACTGATAACAAGAGACAGAAACTGGAAAGATAAAGGAAAAGGCTGCTCTACTACTTTAGCAAACAGAAAATTTTCAACTCTAGCTTATACATAAAACATAAATGAAATAATTTAAAAAAAGTTATGTGGATTGAAGTTGTGGTTTGTGCATTTAGTCAGTACCCACAAATTGAATTCTGTCTGTCTTCTGAAAACCTCAAAGTAGCTACTTTGTTGCTCCATATTTCCTGTCATTCTCATTATCTGTTTTTCTTTAAAGTGCAATGTGAATTATAACCAACATAGATACGTCTAGACTTCTGTGACGGCGCACCGGCGTGATGTGACCTTCCGATGCTTAGTGATAGAAGCCCGGCTGAAGTCCCGAGCAGCAGTGGCAGCTGTCTGCGCGCATTGTGCAGACGTCCACCGGCTTCCTCTGCTTGACAACAGGTAGTCTGGAGCATGGGGGCAAGCTGAGGGATGCATCTGTAAGTTGGGGGCATATAGGGAGGAATAAGGCATATCTGGGGGGCAGAGTGGCATATAGGGGGCAAAATGGGATATCAGGGAGGCAGAGTGGCATATAAGGATATAAGGGGTATAAGGCATATCTGGGGGGCAGAGTGGCATATCAGGGAGGGGCAGAAAAAAATGCATTTTTCTCATAGTTCGCATTAAAAATGAAAAAAATGTTTGTGTGAATTAATATTTACTAATAAAACTTTTTACTTATAGGGTAGTCTTGTATTCAGGTTTTTTCTTTTTTTCTAAATTAATATTCAACTGTTGGGGGATCGTCTAATAATCATGGTCTTCTTGTAATCAAGCTAATATGGTAATAATAAAAAAGAAAAAACCCTTACATCCCATTGCCCTAACACAACATCTAAAAGGTACAACCTCCTGCCCCCGCTCACAACCCCCAACCCACCTCAGGAGATGCACCTAAACAATTTTGGCTGGGTTTCTCTGCCATAAAAAAATCTAAGCAACACAGAAGTGTTGGTGAAAAAAAGCGCAGGAAATATTGGGTTGTCTGCTTTGTAGAAATATATACTTTTGTTGGTATTGTTTATTTATTTGCAATCCCATCATACCTAATGTAAAAATTCTACAGCTTGTAAGTAATGTACACCTTATAGTATAGACTTGAGGTACCAAAAACACCTGGGACTGAAGGGGTTAATGGCTATTGGTTTTCCCAAATTTCTGTTTGTATATAACCTATGCTGACTAACTGCATAATAGATACCAAAAATGTTAAAATACATGTATTCCTGTTCACTAGATATAATACTGTTTTACCATTCCACTCGTGTATTTTTTCTCTAAAAATGCATTTTTCTTTAAAATAGCACCAGACTTTTAAGGGTTTGGCCTATAAATGAGCCAATATGGTATTTTTGAGATTAGCTGTTATGTTTACACTGAGAACATTTACATGGAGGGATTAGAGTATAGTTTTCTCCTTGAGAAATAGGAAGATTCTAAGGTAATGTGCTTTGCAATTTATTACAGTGGCAATTTATTTTTACTATTTAGGATTCATTACAGAAGGGGGTTATAGGGACATATATAAGAAATAGGAAGAGATTATGGGAAAATAAATTACTTACAATTAAAGGTCATATGTACAACAATGTGTTTTGGGGAACAGTTTCACAGAATAATAGGAGGAATAGGGAACTATTTTATGAAAAGGAAATGGGAGTAAAAAGAGGTTTGTAGACATATGAAAATATATAGGAAGTAGATACACCGTATTATGGTTTATGTGAAAGTGTGAAAGCACATAAGGTTAGGCGCAAATCTGAATAGAGCTTTTCTTCTCACTCACATATATATAGAGAACTGCAGGAAATATTTTATTTACGCTCACACGTATTTAAGAGTAGAGAATGTATTATGTGGCCCTCCTGAAATACTCCTGATAAAATGCCAGATTCATACTTCCAAGATGTCTCTCATATTTACAGGATGGCAGAAAAAATAGGGTAACACATAGTGCATTCAGACTTCTGCTAGTTTACTAATGCATAAGCGCATAAGAGGCATAAAAAAGAGCAGGCAGTATAGTGGGGACTATCTAAAACTGTATGAGACCTATACACAAGAAACTGGTATAAGGGTTTTTCAACTGCTGTTGATATATTAACCTGGGTTATGTCAATGCTGCAGTCTGCATCAGATACGATTTTCAGGCAGCCTTTTGGCACACACTCCTTTCCTCTCATTAGAACATGGATATTTATGGAGTGGAACAAAATTGGAAATTTGCTATAACTTTATAGAGGAAACGACTTCCAACTTATTCTCTAACCTCTCTTGAGCATTTATTAAAATAAGATGAAATATGACGGATTTAAAAAGTCAGCCTATTAGTGTTCAAGACATCACTTATGACTGTACCATACATTGCAAATGTCTTTTATTAATTTAAGGGAAACATCCAATGTTTATTTAAAAACTACACACCATGTCACTAAGTACAGCAGGTCAACAAAATATACTGCGGAAAATGTGGAGCTTCCACATCAGCTTTCATAAATTCCCATGCATGGTAACGTGGAAGCCTGATACCCTTGAGACTTAAAAAAAATTGCTAGTTGCTCATAATCATCAAATCAAAACAGTTGTTCCCCCTTTTTTCTGCTCTCTCATTCTGCTGAGACAAGTTTAAATCAAATTTACTCCCTAACATGTATACGCCATTATACGTGTTTCTTTTATACAGTTGGATTTGAGTATTAAACTATCATGCACTAAACTGTAGACAGTGCACAGCATGTTCAAAATATTTAATTAATTGAAATTTAAGTGCAGTTCCTGTGCAAAAAAACAATGCAGTTTCCCAATGTCATTGTACTAAGGCCTGTGCAGGGGAGTACAAGGACAAGGAAAGCATCTGCCAATGGACTATAATACAAACACAACATAACACAGTAAAATAAATAACACAGCAGTAGTAATACAGTAACATGGCCAGTTCCTGTGACATACATCAGACACCATATGTGGCATCTACATTTTGCGAAAAAGTTGCACGCTATGTTGCATGTGATGTAATTGGTGCAGTGGTTTCCAGTTCACATGGAGAAGCTTCAAGAGCACAAGAGGATCAAGGGTAGAGGAGAACTGTATTTAGGTAAATTAAAATGAAATAATTATGAGGGCTTAAGCTATATATATTACTTGCATACCTAATGCTTTATTTAATATACCTTTAATTAATATTTTAGTGGATAGTTGGAGTTCCCCTTTAAGTCACATTTTATATTCACAGGCGTAACTACAGTGGTCACAGAGGTTGCAGCTGCAACCAGGCCCGTGCCTCTAGGGGGCCCGGTGAGACCCCTGTGACCCCATCTCCCTGTCTCCTCGTACAGATTCAAACTTGTTTAGAAAGGGCCCTTCCGACCTGGACCGCACCGATCCCTTTGTAAACGATTTTGAACCGGCATGGGGAGACAGAAGCGTATCGAGGTCACGTGACCCCGTGGTGAAACAGAGGCTGCTCTCACAGTGTGTGAGCAGGCAGATGGCAAGCTGCTGGAGCGTTGAGAGGTAAGGGGTTTATGTGTTTGTATGTGTGTGTATATATATATATATATATATATATATATATATATATATATGTATGTAAGCATTGATATGTACATTTGTGCGGGAACATGGATGTGTACATTTGTGTGTGTGTGTGAGAGCATGTGTAAGTGAGGTGAGATAGAGTGTCTTAGTGAGTATGAGTAAGTGTGTATAATTTGTGTATTTACATATGTTTTATGTTGGAAGGAGGGGGAGCAAGAGGCAATGATGGCACAGAGTAGCTGTTGAAGCTGGGGCCCCTGAGGGAATTTTTGCATCAGGACCCAGCGGTTTCTCGTTATGCCCCTGTCTCTAAATATAAGTTTTTTTATACCAGATTGTTCAGTATTTAATCTGAGAATCAAATATTTTAATATATTCTTGTAATTGATCCATTTTAATCTTACTAAAGTCTATAATAATACCATGAGCTCCTTACTGCATTTATTTAAAATGCTAATCAACTTTTGCCGACTTCTGTCTGTAGGTTTATATATTCACAGACCTTTCAGCAAGATAGCTTATTGGCAATATCAGAAAAATGAGAGTGAATGCGAAGTATTGCTCCATCAACCTTTTCATTGAATTTTGTAATTTCAAGGTAATAAATGTTATCTGAACATTCTAATGAGATTTAATGAAATAAATACAAGTGTTGATTGTGGCTGTATCAGCAAATTCATCAAAATAACAGGCTATATTCACCTAGAACAACATTCTTGTGGCCCAAAAATAGTCTATTTTTTGACAATTCTTTTTTAGAACACATATTTGAAATGGTTTCAGGCATAATTCAAACATTAAGAATTATATTCCTTTTTTAAAAAAAAATTGGGACTTAAAAATCTAGAAAATGACCCTACAACCGGTGAAGTTTCAATCAATGTAATGTTATGAGATATGATGTTTTGGGAGGACACACCTTATCACCAACGCTTAAAAAGGGAAGTTTTGCAGCTTTTAGCAATAATTAATGTATTAAATCTACATTTAGCTTGTGATTTATTTAATGTATAAAATTGTAAAATGTAGAAATTATGGAAAGCAATCCACTTAAACCACAAGCTCAGGTAACCTTAGTTATGCTATTTCCAGGATTTAGTTTTATCTGTGTGTTCTAAATCCTGGGAATTAATTGTAGTAGATCTTTTTATTTATTTACTATTATGCAGTCAGCACGTGAAATGATGGTTACAAGTCCAATCTTCCGATGGTTGTGGTAACCGCCTGACTTGCTTTTATGCACCATTCCAAAATGTTCAATTGGTGGAGAGCTTGCAACAAAATCTTCCATGTGCAACCCAAATACACATTGTATGTATTACTGTATTTGCTCGATTATAAGACGGGGGGTTTTCCAGACAAATGCTCTGAAAAATACCCCTCGTCTTATAATCGAGGTCGTCTTATAATCAGACCTCAACTAGGTCTGACTATGAGACTAAGATCCTTATCCCCTGCAGCGATGCAGGGGACCTGGATCCTCCTGCCCCCCCAACTTACCGCTACTTCTGAGTCCCCGTTGCTTAGTCCGCGCAGCGTGTAGAGCTCTACAGTGCGCCCTGGGTGGGTTTTTGGTGTTACTGAATGCCTTGATATTAACACATTTCAGCAACACCGTTCAAACACTTTGTAAAGCAGGCAGTCGCCATATTGTATATGGCACACCTTCTCGCTCCCGGGAGCAATAACACAGGGTCCTTGCAGCAGTTTTCAGTGTTGCTGAATGCCTCCATGTCACAGTGTTTAAGCAAAGAAACCTTTGATCACCTTCTAAGCTCATTTAATGCCATGATGTGCTAGGCATGTCATTGGTTGTGATGTGCTTGAGAGTTAATGCCAGCTCTATATGTATAGTTTTGCTATAGTTAGATTTAGGTGGCGCTTTACCTTGAGAAACTATTTTAATTCAAGCCAAGTTATGTTGTTATGTATAGAAACCTAATGCAAACAGCGCGTCCAATCAAGATAATGGTAAAAATCCAAAAAAACAAAACAGTATTTCCCCATGGATAAATATGTTTATTCAATATACGTAGTTGTATATGCAGTTGCAGTACCAAGACTAACCTTAAGGGCCCCTCAAACAACACCTAGTCTGCCTCTTCAACAACTGGCAACCCACAAAACTTGTTTGGGGTTGTATGAGCAAGTACTGGACAGAAACCTTCCACAGAAAGAGCTGTGTCAATATCTCAGAGCCATGGGACTTGACTATGACTCATGACTCATTTGGCTGATTCATATATGAAAAGTAATGGGGAGGTGCATACTAAGATCTCAAAGAATACTCTTTAGTCGAGTGGCATAATAGACCCCCATGTTTGTGTGTGAGGGGGAGATGCAGACTTGATCAAATATGTTTTTAAAACTATCTTAAAAACACCTAAATTATAAAAAACAGAGCACTGGTATTTTTACTATTTACAGTTCCTACATATAGGCATAACATAGATTCTAGCACAGCTATAAGCACATTATTATGAATAAATATTTAAGGCATCATAAAGTAATACTAACAACAACGGCCATGTTGGCATAAATAATAAACATTATTTATACAGTACATTTTTTAGGATTTTTCAGTCAATGACACAATCTAACTAGAATATTAATTGTAATCGGCATGATATACATGATTAAAAGTGATATGCAATTAACACCTATTCACAGTGGCGACTCTAGAAACAATATATAGGGGGGGCACACAAGATACCACAGTCAAACTGGGGGGGCATTCATAATTTCCAAAAGTAATGTGCTATGGAATTATACTTTTGTTATTGGGCTAAAATAATACTTGGTCATTCAACATGGGAAGCCTGAAGCCACAATTGAGTGCGACTAATCCTTGAAATAAATATTATAACACAATAAATAACTTTTCCACTAAATTATTTCAGGGCCTTGAACGTTTTGTCGTTTTGAACGTTTTGTCCCCTGAAGTCACTACAACTTTAGGAGGGCACACATTCCAACACAGGCTCTGTCACACCGACACCCAGACACACACATCAGGACAGGCTCTGCCACACTGACAACCAAACACACAGCAGGACAGGCTCTGTCACACAGACACACACACCAGGACAGGCCCTGACACACTGACACCCAAACACACACCCTAGGACAGGCTCTGCCACACTGACAACTGAACACACACATCAGGACAGGCTCTGCCACACCAACACCTATACACACACCAAGGACAGGCTCTGCTACACTGATAACCAAAAACACACAAACAGCAGGACACAATCTATGTCACAGACATCTACATCAGGATGGATTTTTCACACTGCATTGTCATTTATACCCCCCTTAGTGTTTTTGCCCCTTGTGTATTGATGCCCCTGCTGCCCATATATATTAATATTAGCCCCAGTTGCTGATAGCAGGTATAGATCAACACATTAACACACAAACCAAGCTTTACATGTATAGATCGACTGAAATTCACTTGTGATCTCAGCACTGAAGGTATATATCAAATAAACAGAATCAGACATACAAATCCTGTATTCGCAGGTATACAATAATAGTATATGAAACGTAGCCTTGCAGGTATAGATCAAATAAATACATGGAAACAGCATTGCATGTATTAATCAGCTGAATAAGACATATTAACCCTGTATTTGCAGGTACACATAAATAATGTATGGAAATATATAGATCCGGCTCTACAGAATAACGCAAAAACCCAGCTTTGCAGGTATAGATCAATTGGAATTCATATAAAAACACGTCATTAAAAGGTATATTTAAAAACCCCTAAATTACAGGCATAGATCACAGGTTGCGTCCACACTGCCC
>VKOC01025366.1:0-20902 GCA_009364415.1 Spea multiplicata
ATATATCACACAGACATAGATGCACACCTAATATTGTGTATGTCCCCCTTTTGCCACAAAAATAACACTGACCTGGCAAGCCATGGACCCCACTAGACCTCTGAAGGTTTGCTGTGTTATGTGGCACCAAGACATTAGCAGCAGATACAAGTCCTGTAAGTTGAGAGGTGGGGCCATCCATGGATGCATCCAGGTGGCATGTGTTGTCCAGGTAAGCGTCGTAGCCGGCCATCCACGTGATTCATCAGATCAGGCAACCTTCTTCAATTGCTCTGTGATCCAGTTTTTATTCTCACATGCCCATTGTAGGCTCTTTCGACAGTGGACAGGGGTCAGAACGGGAACCATGACTTGTCTGCCCCATATGCAACAAACTGCAATGCACTGTGTGTTCTGACACCTTTCTATCAGAACCAGCATTAACCTTTTCAGCAATTTGAGGTACAGTAGCTCTTCTGTTGGGTTTGACCACACGGGCCAGCCTTCACTCCCCACGTGCATCAATGAGCCTTGGCTGCCCATGATCCTCCCATGATCCTGTCGCCGGTTCACTTCTTTTCCTTCACTGGAACACTTTTGATAGATGCTGACCACCGTACCCCCAGAGAACACCCCACAAGAGCTGCAGTGTTGGAGATGCTCTGACCCAGTCCTCTAGCCACCAAAATTTGGCCCTTGTCAGAGTCGCTCAGATCCTTACGCTTCCCTGTTTTTCCTGCTTCTAACACATCAACTTTGAGGATGAAATGTTTACTTGGTGCCTAATATATCCCACCCACTGACAGGTGCCACAATAATTATTAATTATCGGGGTTTTTCACTTCACCTGTCAGTGGTCGTAATGTTATGGCTGATCAGTGTGTGTATACATATTAACATATATTATATTTACATTACATAAAAAATTCTTGGGCAAAACTCTCCAATTACGTGTAAAATATAAATAAATAAAAACCATGGGCCTGGCTTGGCTTAACATTTGGGGAGGAGCTGAGTTAGAGCAAAATTAGGAACATTTGGCAGTCTCCTTCATGTGGCATGCAAAGACCTCAATTACTTCAAGGGGAACTGCCGCCCCATCCACGCTGCAAGAAGTAGGATGATACAACAAAACATAGGAAAACATTCTATTTCACATTTGAAGGAGGCTATCGTATAAAAATACGTGTGCCAAATCCTTAAGCCTAAATAAGGTACTCTTATTATGGCATACAAAAAATATATATTTTAGCCACTATAGTAAAATATTGTCAACACAGCAAAATGCATTTTTGTTTAGCCACAGTAATGATCTATTAAATAAGGAAAATAAAAAAAAAGATAAAGGTAGCTTGTGGATAGGTAGGCTTTACAGAAGACCGCTTAAAGAGATAGTAAAGTCTAAAGACCATTGCTGTAAAAGAACTTTGCTGCCCCGTTTCTAAATAAGATTCCTCAAGAGTTCCAAACAGTTACGATAGGATAAGAGCTCTTCAGCTACAAGATTTTCCGACACACTAAAGCCTTTACAAGTTTGGCCCTTACCATGCCAATCAGTGATGTAGCCTTGGCCTTTGCACAACACAACTTTTCTTGTGTAAAAAATGTCATGAGGATTTGCAATCACTCCATCATTTTAATTGCACAATTACTTAGATATATGTTAAGCATGCAACGTGATGAGCAAAAAACACTACTTTTGACAAATAAATCCAAATAATAAAATGTTTATAAATTAATGGACATCAGTAGATTTCTGTCGGACTTCTGTCAACTGTCACATGGGTGTAGACACAAGCAGCATGAACTCTCCTCATAGTTTCCCCATTGCTGTAACCTCTTCTGTGCCATACCCATCAGCCTATACAACATGTCTTATCGGCACGCACCTCTAAGCCCATGGGAAAAAAAAGAATGTCGCTTGCGAAAAGTGCTAACCTTTTGCAGTCATAACAATGGACCTCATGTGACCCAAGGAAACACCAGAGATTAGGATGTAAAGAACAAAGCAAATGCAAGTGCAGAAGACAAACATATGCGATCAGGGGGGACTACAGATGCGCAAAGCATCTGCTGTAGATCAGACCATTTCTTCTTCTTCACAAATTGTATTTGCTCTCTAATAAATCAATATACTGCAGGTTAGTGAAGTTACGTAATTGCGATGCTCACTGGCGATTAACACTGCTTTATACGTTCAGAGGGGAGTTCTGCCAAGAGCCTGGCATTATCCTCAGTATTTCACTGAGCTGCTGGACAGTCAGGCCTTTTCAATACCAAGCTTTATTGTTTTACTGCCTGATCACACCCCAGTGCAAAGCAAGCCCAAAGGTCATCGCTGGGATGGGATGCTTTTTTTTTTTTCTTTCCTTCTTCTTCTTTATATTAACCAGGACTGTTCTGGCCACCAGTGGGCAACCAATTATATATATATATATATGGGTATACACACATACATATAATCAAGAGTTTAGATATTAATTCTTAAATAAACTCAGCAGAAAACGAATAGCGAACATGAGTTGCTTGAAGTAACGATACAAAAATATTTCAGCTAACTTGTAACGTTCAGCTAACAGGCATGTGCTAAATCTCTCTCTACCCCATTGTGGGTCATTACAACTCGTCCACTTACCTGGCCTCGGCGAAAACTTTATATGAAGAAAACATTGATATATTAATCCGCACCGAGGGTGCTACGGACATGTCACACACGAGAGCGATGTATGAAGCAGCTGCCCCTAAGACCCTGACAGGAAGAGACATATCCCACAGGAGAGGGAATGTGGGAGGAAGGGGTCCGCACCAGAGGAAGGGGAACCACACAAAGGGCACGCTTTATAAACGGCTCCGGAATGCTGTGTCTCTGCAACACAGGGGTAAGGACGCAGGGATGCGACAGCGGGTACCGAGATTCTACCGGGAGGAGGCAAAGGAAGGCGAGCCGGGCACTCTCAGCCACCACCTCCATCATACAGCGTGACTCACCTTCTTCCACCGCCCGTTCTCACGCACACAATACTTCTCCGCTTGGCGCTTTTCTTAACCTTGCCGGTTTCTCGTCTTTTGTTTCTTTTTTTTTCTCCTCTCACAGGCCTGGGAATTTTGCCCCCTCCACCTTTCTCGCTTGTTCCCTACCCACTTCTTCCCTTTCTCTCTCTCCTCCTTCCCTGAGCTCGGTCCGACCGACACAGCGCGCGCGCAAAAGACTCAAACGTCACCTCCCGCCTGCGCGCGCCGGCTCGCTCCTTCGCTGGGGGCGCGCATTACCGCTGTGTTCCTAACCCATCGCGGGGCAGCGGAACTCCCTTGGGACCTTCTCGTCACATGTCAACTGCATATACCACCGAGAGTGCGCCTTTCGCCTGTGTCGCAATTCCTGGTGTATGAGGTGACCCGCTATACGGGTATATTGAGAAAGCACCCCGCTGTCAATAAAATGTATAGCATGCATTGTGTTTGTGCCACTATATATATATATATATATATATATATATATATATATATATATATACACGTGCGGAGTTTTAAAGAGACAGCATTACCAAACATGCATTTAAGGTACGTTGTAATTACCTTAACATGTACGTTTTAATTTCAAAAGAAAAAACTTATTTGCTGGAGAACCCACCCTGCTCTCCATATTTGCCATCAGGTTGGCTGTCATTGGCGGGAATTTTCACTTATTGAAATGAATGGGCGCCCCTTATGAGCACGATTGGGGGGTCTCGTTAGACCCCGGGCTGGAAGTCTGGTATAAGCTGGAACTGACTGTTGGCAAGTAGCTTGGGCTTGTGCTGGTCTGCCAATCCTGCAATGTAAATGAGCTGGAAGGGGGTAGCTCCTTGCAGTGGATTGAAAAACATATTTAAGGTAACACGCAGTCATCCTATGTGCTAAAGTGGATAAACTACAATGTATCCGTTAAGTACGGCCAGCCATCACGGTGTGCTTGTGTGTATAGTTTGGTGCAAACAGGGTGACAGGCTCAGGGTACATTTTGCTTGAAGGATATAACTTAAGCAGTGCTCATGTGTTGAGTCGTCTGCTTCGTATTTGAAAGAAATAAGTTTCCGTTCTTATATACAAGTCACTTATTCTAGATATTTTGAGAAAATCAGTGCAACCGTATAGTGATACCAGCTTCCATTTTTACCTCGTGTGGCATAGAGGCCCTGGAAGAAAAGCTTCTAATGGTCAGTTGTTGCACAGGCGTTAGTCCTGAAGAGGTTCATTATTTCTGTTACATAGCAGGTGCTGGTTGGAAGGTGGAGGTATGCGTTGCCATAGGAACTCCAAAGTTTTTTACCCTGCAAAGTTTTGTTGGAATGCTTTAGTGAGATGTGCAACCGGATGAGGCCCATGCATCTTGCGTTAATGCTTTCATTTGCGAAGGTTAACATGTAATTACGTGCCATTAGTGCTGCTGTGCATGTTAAACACAAGAGCGGAAAGGGTGACTAGTCTACTTCTCAGTTTATGTGTTCCTATATACAGGAAAATACACAATGTTTGAGAGCTGTTGTTGGCACAGTCGTAAGTGCAGGTTGCATATCTCCCAGCACTAGATCACCAATTCATCTGCCCCTAAAAATATTTTTTCTTATCTTTATAATAACACAGACTTGGGTAACTGAGTAATGTGAGGGGCTGGGGACAGTATGTCATTGCATTGTTTTCCAATGGAAGAGCTCAGTAATGGCCATACCTGGGAACTCTCTGGGTTTAACCCAGAGATTGCCAGGTGAAGCACCACTTCTCAGGTTCTCCGGTCTTGACACGCCCCGCTCCCTGCCTATTTTTCCTTTACATTGGGGTGTTATCCACTGCCATCAGCAGGACCTCCCAGCAACGTCAGTGGGCAATCCTGGCCCACCGCAAAGGGAAGGCAGAAGTTCCCAGGTATGGTAATGGCTTACAGCTAAATTTACGGCGTTTGAATATAATTGATAACCAGTGTGACCACTCCCTAGAGGCAATATTACTGGCAACGTACCATGATTGGCCCTTAA
Source organism: Spea multiplicata (assembly GCA_009364415.1). Classification (NCBI taxonomy): domain Eukaryota; kingdom Metazoa; phylum Chordata; class Amphibia; order Anura; family Pelobatidae; genus Spea; species Spea multiplicata. Next base: position 4,992 of record VKOC01025366.1, read on the forward strand.
GGTAAAAAAAAAAAAGTTTGCAAGTGTCAGGGAATCTAAATGATACAGAACCTGTGTTTACAGTAGCATGGATAACATGATGTTTTGGCACCTCAGTGATTTTCTTTCCTTTTTTAAATTAAGGCAATTTCCAGCACAAACTCGGATTTAGTCGGGGACAATTGTATGCCAGTTTTTCTAGAGTTACAGCAGAAAAGGCGGTCAAGGTGAAAATTCTTCATACCCTCACTCAGGGTTGCTTGGTACCCCAAATGTTGTTTACAAAGAGTTTTTGTCCTGTGTGCAGTACCGCTGTCTTTATTATTTAATCAATTGAAATTAGCAATTTTGCCAAAAAGCTGTGTTTAGTTACAAATTACATAGATGCTATGTGCTTGCCCCTTTATATACCGTATTTGCCCGATTATAAGACGAGGTTTTTTTTCAGAGCAAATGCTCTGAAAAATACCCCTCGTCTTGTAATCGGGGTCGTCTTCTAATCAGACCTCAAATAGAGGTCTGATTAGGAGACTAAGATCCAGATCCCCCGCACCGCTGCAGGGGACCTGGATCCTCCTGTCTCCCCCCCATTTAAACCCCCCCGCCACACACACTTACCGGTGCTTCCTGCCGGGTAGCGGGTTGACGTCTACGCGATGCGCGTAGACAACGTCCGCTGCAGCCGGAAGGAGGTGTGGCTAGCAGCGGGGGTTGTCTGCGTCCGTCGCGTAGACATTCCCCGACTGTCAGAGATCAGAGTTCCCCGCACCGGTGCTGATCTCTGACAGCCGGGGAATGTATGCGGGACGGACGCATACAAACCCCCGCTGCCAACTCCACCTCCTTCCGGCTGCAGGGGAAGGAGACGGCAACCCGCTTCCCCGGCTGGAAGCACCGGTAAGAGAGGGGGGTGAGAGGAGTGATAGGGGAGAGTGGGGAGGGGAGAGAGTGTGTGTGTGTGTTGTGTGTGTGTATGGGGGCATAGGGCATTTCTGGAATGCCTTATACCCCTATATGCCACTCTGGCATTTAGGGGGTTAAAGGCATATTATGGGGCAGAGTGGCATATAGGGAGGTATAAGGCATTTCAGGAGGCAGAGTGGCGTTAAAGGGGCATTTAATAGAGCACCCTGCCTCCTGAAATGCCTTATACCTCCCTATATGCCACTCTGCCCCATAATATGCCTTTTAACCCCCTAAATGCCAGAGTGGTATATAGGGGTATAAGGCATTTCTGGAGGCAGAGTGCTCTATACAATGCCTTTTAACTCCCTTAATGCCACTCTGCCTCCTGAATGCCTTACACCTCCCTATATGCCACTCTGCTCCATAATATACATTTTAACCCCCTAAATGCCAGAATGGTATATAGGGGTATAAGGCATTTCTGGAGGCAGAGTGGCACATAGGGGGTCAAAAGGCATACCATGGGGCACAGTGACATATAGAGGGTTAAAGGGCATATCATGGGCCACAGTGCCATATTGGAGTGGCAAGCCTGGGGGCAGATGTGCGTAACTGGGGGACAGGTTGGAAAATACAAGGAAATAAAAACAAAAAAAATATTTTTCTCAATCATAGCTTTTATTAAAAAAAATAGTTTACATGAATTAACATTTACTGGTAAAACTTTTTTCCTTTGGGGTCGTCTTATATTCAGGCTTTTTCTTTTTTTCCTAAGTTAATATTCAGATTTTGGGGGGTCGTGTTATAATCGAGCAAATACGGTAACTTAAAAAATGATCGCTGTTACTGGTAATGCTGGTCTCATTGGTAGCCCTCCATCTCAAAGATACAATGCTTTGTATTTCAACAATGTAGCACTTCATTAGCTAAGTCAGTGATATAGAAATAGTCATTGCCTGCAATGACATCACCAGAGATGGTAGGAAGTCAAAATTTGTCATCTTCTAGTGGTGCCAAGTGAGTGCAAGAACATGCACTCCTCAATTTTGCTTTTACAGGGATTTTTTAATATTTGGAACTAGCAGCATTTTGTTGAAAGATAAATCTCATAAGAGAGAGTTTTGTATTATAGTTTGTAGATGACAGATTTGGAAGTTTAACTCCTTAAGGACCGGGCTGTTTTTTATTTTTTTGTACCCGTTGTGACCAAGGCTGTTTTAACCCACACAATTTATATATTGGGCTTTTTTTCAGGACAAGGAGGGCTTTCTTCGGATACTATTGATCATATCATCTAATTTCCTATAAAAAAAAAAAGATAAAATATGCTGAAAAATATTTTACTCACCTAAAAAAAACTAATGGAAAAAAAAACTAAGTAGCTTTTACCACTTTTGTCCCGAGTTTAGAAATACCCCATGTTTTTATGTTTGCTTATTTCTGCAAGTTATTGGGCAATAAGTACAAGTAGCATTTTGCTATTACAAAACCATTTTTTTCCCAAATCTGGTAATTCTGCCCCATATGCTATTTTGGTTATCTTTGAAGCTGGCCAATGCAATTTACCCGCAGCTATAGTTGATGGGGTCTTAAAGGTTAATTTAGGGGCAGTTATGGTTGATGGGATCTTTAGGGTTAATTTAGGGGCAGTTAATGGATGGGAGTGATGAGGATGATGAGTATGAATTTTATAATAAATAACTATGTAATACATTTTTTTTTTCAAATTTCGGGCCCCAAAATCATGGTGCATCTTATATGTGAGAGCATCTTATACATGGGGAAATACGGTATTTCAAATGCTGGTATTTATACCCTTTCCATGCAATAATTCTACTTCCACCCTTTGCCAAACTTTGTGGTAGTAATTTACTTTGTGTTATTTATCACACAAATTGTACTTCAGGTATGGATGTACGGCTCCTGGTATATGTTATTGCCAAACACCCCAATATATGTTCATCAACATCTCCCGAGTACAGTGATATTCCCCATGCATGGGTTTGTCTGGTTGTTTCGGAGGTAAAATGCCACATTTTGGAAGTGCACATTTTGTTTTTAACTTGGAACGTTGACATATAGTCCTTCTGCCACTCTGTTTTGGGACATCTTTGAAGCCGGTGAGTTCAATTTACCCCATCAAATTATATATTTTTTAAAATTAGACAACCCGGGGTATTTTAAATGCCGGTATTAAAAAGCGAGAGAATGCTTGTGCTAGGCGCAAGCTGTGTGATGTGGGCAAACATTTTTTTTAGTTGCTAGGTGATCCCTTTCTTTACAACAAATTAGGTTTGCAGGGATTCTTAAGGTAGAAAATGATAATTTTATATAATTATTTTCCTCCTGCCGCTACTGAAAGCAGGAAGCGTAAGTCAAGTGGTGAAATCAGTGTGTATAGTAGCAGCCCATTGCCTGTATGGTGCAATTTGCATATGGTAAAATGCATTGGAGTCCATGCAAATGAGCTCCGGTATACATAAAAAGATAAGAATTAATCTTCGGGACTAGACTTAAAACATTCTGACTTCTCTAATTAATAAGCTTCTATTTATAGGTTTGTAATGAGTTATCGTTGTATTTGAACTACAAAGTTCTAAAATTAAGTATTTACAGATGAGAAAGATGATCGCTATGATCAATATACGGGTTTCTACACCTAAATGCAAAGCAATAAATTATTGCAGAAATATATTTTTTTATATTTCTATCACTATTTTTCTACTTTCACTTTAAATTTGTGAATATATATATATATTTAGATATTTTTTTGTGTTTTAAATTATGGAATATACATTGATATAGATAATTCTCAATAAGGATTACCAACAAGTGATTAAAAGAATGTCGCAAAACACCTACCACTTTAAATGAAGAAATATGGATTTGATATGACCCTGTCTTTATAAATTTTATTGCTAGTTTTATACACTTTATAGTACTTTGTTCCAAATGCTGTCCTTCATTTATCACAAATGAAATAATCTTGAGCTACAGGTTTGTTTCCTTGTGGTTTATAAACTCATTTACCTCTCAAATGTTTGTACTGGTTAAGGCCACGTAAACTGGACAAGGAAAATATATTAAAATATTAAAACATAGTTTTATACTGAAAGAACTGTTCCACAAGTGTTTAAAAGTATAGTATATTATCCATGGGTATTGTCTTGCAGGTTGTAATTTTGTTTAAAGTCCACACCCACAGTAAGAGCTGTTGCCAACATTAAAATGGTTCTGTTATTTGCTATGTATAAGCCTTTTCCCTTGAACGCGTACAAATTACTAACCTAACAATAGAAAGTACAATTCCAAGATAAGCAGGTTGATTATTGTGCACAGTTTTGGCTTTAGTTGAGTGTTTTAAATCCTCAATGCTAAATTGTCCTCAGTGATCAATTCTTGACTGCTCTAGCAGTTGATCATTGCATTAAAGTTTCTTTCACGTTGGTTTTAGCAGACTTTGGTTTCCAAATCACATTTCATCCATATATACTATACAAATAAAAAACACAGTTTTTTGGACACATAATTTCAAGCACATTGGTGGCTAGAGCTGCCTGGAACCCATACTAGCTAAGAAGTCCTAGTTCTAGCCTAAACTAGGTAGGTATGTGTTCTAAATTAATTTCTCACCTTTCTGTCCCCCAATTGTCACGGTACCTGTATCATTCTTTTCAGGTAATGAAGACTCTGACCCAGTGGAATTTTCCAGTTTTTATATTTCGTGGGCTGCTCATTTTTGTTAAGTGTAAATTGTCTAGGGTTTCTAATAATAAAAAAAGCCTGATCAGTGCATCAGGTAAAGCTTATGTTTGCCAGGCTGTTAACAAGTCCATGCGTGCAACCGATGGTTTCCTCATCCCTAAAATGAAGCTTTGAGTACATTATAATGATGTTGGCACACTCTTTAAAACGAAATGCCATTGTTTGCCTCAATTTAATTTTTAATCATTTAGTATACCTACAATGATGAAAGATTTGCAGAATAGAACTTTAGTCTTACATTGTAACTTGTGTCTATGTACAAGTGTAATATGTTTGCTAAAGTTTGTTTTTTCTTTGTTCTACATTTGTTAAACAGTGCTGTAATGGAATATAATCACAGATCTAGTTGTGAATGCTGTTGAGGAAACTGAATAAGAAAGAGAGCACACAATGCAATACAAAATATAGACACTAAGTATATGGGTACACATGCTCAAATGCTGTGTTCCCAATAGCCCAAACAAATAGTAATACTATCCCCTTGACGACAATTGAAGTCCCTTGACGACAATTGAAGTGCCTCGACATTGAGGCATCCAGCAACTCCCAAAAAAAAAATATCCAGGGGCCCTGTATGATCCCTTCTGGGAGCAGACATGTTCACCATAATGAAAGGCTATATGCAGCTAAGAAAAAGTACTTGAGAGGCAATCATTGCCTCCTAAGCTTAGCCAGTGTTGCTGAAGTGCCTCTGTATAGAGGGATCCTAGGAACATTTCAAACAGCCACCTGATAGACATGTTGCCTCTCAAGATGGCTGCACCCTTTAAAATAAGAGTTCCCAGAGAATTTTTCCAGACCCTCTGAGAACTTTGAGCTCCCCCTGCAGGTTGTCTACAAGTACTCGGGCAGAATGACCAGTTTTGGGGAAAAAAATGGCTTTGCAATAGCTATTTGTACTTATTGCCGTATAACTTGCAAACCTACACGAAAACATTAGGTATTTCCAAACTCAGGACAAATGGTAGAATCTATTTATCTGGTATTTTTATTAGCTTTTTTAGGTGAGTAAAAGATTTTTCAAATAAAAGTAATTTTTGACTTTTTCACCATATTTTGTTTTTATAGTAAATTAGGTGATATGCTAAAATGGTATCTAAAGAAAGCCCTTTTGTACTGAAAAAAATATATAACTTGTGTGTTATTTGTTCACTAAATGAGAGAGAAGAAAATTACAGCTAAACACAAGCACCACACAAAAGGTGAAAGCCATTTTCACAAAAGGTACAAAAAATAAAATCAGCCATTGTCACAAAGTGGCTATAGAAGTATTAGTGTATGCCATGTTTTATATTATTACCATTCGCTGAGAAAACGCAAGCAAAAATTTTCCTCACTAATCTGTGTTTTCTTGCAATTAGAAATACTTCTTATCTATACTTAGTTTCAGTCAAATCCCTTCTTAGAAAAATAATAATCATGGATACAACAGTGTTATTTATATAGAACAAGCCTGATGCAAATTCTTAAAAGTGGTCTTATCAATATATGAGGCAAAAGAAGATGACACTGTAAATAAGAACATGGCCTTGGCTGGTGACCTACCATGGTTCAGTTGGGGTTATATATGTAGGAAAAAGCAAGCGTAGCCTGGGACCTACATTTAGCACAGTACCAGTCCCGGTACAAGAAGAGTAGGTTGCAACAGTTTATAATAATAACACATAGGTTTTACCCAATTAATTTCACACAATGCAGGTGCCAGGGCAGCTACCTAAGATGTCTGGTGCTAAGACCAGACCTGTGTATAGCTTCATAAAATCTTCCTGATTTCCTCACTTCAACACATCTGAACACATCTTGAGAATCACATGAATATGTTGCATGTATACATATGCAAAATCAGGAAACAACCACTAGATGAAAATAAAAAAAATCAGACACTTATGAGTGTCTTTTGCAATACGAATAAACAGTTATAGTTTGCCTTTTTGTGATGAACACCCTTTATAATTGAGAATGAGGAAGTTAGAGATTTACCAAACCCAATTAAGGTTAACTTGAAATCACCTGTTAAACAGCTGAGTTAATATATAACATACAAAATAATCAGCTTGATTTGTCTTCGCAAGAAGGACTCTGCACCATTATATAATAGTTTCTGGCGCTCTGTCATAGAATCCCCGGCTGAAGTGCTGAGTAGTAGCGGAGGTTGTCTACGTGCATCGCGCAGATGTCCACCAGCTGCCAGAGAGGAGGATCCAGGTCCCCTGCAGTGCTCTTAGTAGTATAGTCAGACCTCTTTTTGAGGTCGGATTATAAGACGATCCTGAATATAAGACAAGGGGTATTTTCTGAGCAAAAAAACCTTATCTTATATTCGAGCAAATACGTTTAGTAAAACCAACTATATTAACTAGATATAGCTCATATTAACAAACAAGTGAATTTTGTAATGCTAAAAGTCACAACTGTGTCATTTTCCCTTTAAGTGTCAGAGGAGACTACAATTGGCCACACCCCCATCACCATTTCACCTACTGAACAGGTCAAAGATGCCAAGCATAATTATCTGGAATTACACATGTTCTTTTTTTAAACTTTGTCCTATTTCTGATATCTTTCTTCCTTATGGATAAATGTCCAACTAGATCATAAATGATACAGACATGGAAACAGTACATGTTATAGGGCATATCATATAACCATATATCAAAGACAGCTCTCTGTCTCATTTCATCATCCTCTATACTTTGGATGCCCATGCCCTCTGCTAACATAAAACTATTATTGGACATGGGGAGCTTGTGTTGTCTGCCACTACGAATGTGCTGTTTAAAATCAATTTAATGGAAAGCCTAAAATGAGCCTACATGATGTGGATTTTTAATTTTTCACTTCATAAACATTAACTTAAATATTGCATTTTCATTCATTTTCTTATTTGTTGTAAAAAAATATGCAGCAATCAGAAATGTTGATGAGCTTGTACAATATTGTTCCAGCATCGCTATATCATTAGGTTAAAAAATAATGACCTAGATCATCTGTGATGTAAAGATGAAAATTATCAATATGTATTCTCAATATCATGAGGACAAAACAATCCACCATAATAACAAGGGACTTCCAGAATAGTACTATCTGTGGGGATGAGGTGAGGTGGGGTCACAGCCACTACTGGGTAAGGAGGCATACCTAAATGTCAAATCACGGGGTGATAGCAAGGGATCCACAAGGCACTAACACACACTATTTATTTTACAGGTGATGCTGGATATGTATAAATGGACATTCATATAGTATTCTGTTTATGTTTCTTGATTTGTGGACTGCTAGCCTCTCCCACCACCCCTTAGGATTGCCCTTTAGACGCTTAGAGGAGTTAGAAGTAGGAGGGAAAAATAGGGGAAATTTGGGGCTGTCCCTTGCCTTTGTATTGTCATACTGGCTTCCCACATGCATTCATTAGTTCCCTGCTATAAGCACAATCTGGGTTTCAGGTTTTGTATGCCAGTGAGTCCTACTCTAATAAAAATGCCACACCCATTGAGGGTTATCCAACAAACGTTTTGTTCGGGGAATGTCTTGTGTTGCAAGAGGGACTTTACCGAAATTGTGGGTGGATACTTCAAATAGAATTGTATTACTGGGCCACAGGTTTATTCCTCACCATTCAGAGCCACCTACCACCTGGTAGTCTGCCTTAGGTGAACTGTGAGAATGGGCGAGAATGGGACACCTTAGACCAGTTAAAATGAACGCAATGCCCCACTTGGAGCAATGCTCTCCCTACTATCCGGAGACATGGGATAGAGGCTCAGGTAGAATTAAATATATTAACAGTATAACTGGAGCCATCCTCACCTCTTAATTAGAGATTTCAATTCCAAATTTAGATTTATCTGACTGGAGAGCTAAAGGGATAGGGAGAGTAGTGGACTTTCAGATGGATAGCCAGTTATAAACACCTAAGAGAGCTTAAACAAGTACACCGATCAGCCATAACATTATAATCACTGACAGGTGAAGTGAATAACACTTGTTATCATGGCGCCTATCAGTGGGTGGGATATATTAGGCAGCATTTTTTGTCCTCAAAGTTGATGTGATAGAAGCAGGAAAAATAGGCAAGCTTAAGGTTCCGAGCGACTTTGACAAGGGCCAAATTGTGACGGCTGATGGGTCAGAGCAATAACAAAACTGCAGGTCTTGTGGGGTGTTCCTGGTCTGCAGTTGTCAGTACCTATCAAAAGTAGTCCAAGAAATGAAAAGCTGTAAACTGGCAACAGGGTCATGGGTGGCCCAGGCCCATTGATGTACGTGTTGGGTGAAGGCTAGCTTTTGTGGTCAAATTATACAGACAAGCTACTGTAATTCAAATTGCTGAAAAAAATAATGCAGTTTTTGATAGAAAGGCATCAGAAAACACACTGCATCGCAGTCTGTTGCGTATCGGGCTGAGTAGCCACAGAAGAATAAGGGTACCCATGCTGTCCCCTGTCCACTGCTGAAAGCTCCTACAATGGGCATGTGAGGATAAGAACTGGACCACAGAGCAATGGGAGAAGGTGGTCTGGTCTAATGAATCACGCTTTCTTTTTCATCAACTGAATGGCCGGGTGCGTGTGTGTTGCTTACCTGGAGAACACAAGGCACCAGGATGCACTATGGAAAGAAGGGAAGCCAGCGGAGGCAATGTGATGCTTTGGGCAATGTTCTGATGGGAAACCTTGGGTCCTGCCATTTGTGTGGATGTTACTTTGACACATACCACCTACCTAAGCATTGTTGCAGACCATGTATACCTTTTCATGGACACAGAACTTACTTATGGCATTGGTCCCTTTCAGCAGGATAATGTGCCCTGCCACAAAGCATAAATGGTTCAAGAATGGTTTGAGGAACACAACAACGAGTTCGAGATAGAACTTGGCTGCACCTTTTAGCCACAGCAATGGAAGAAAGCAGAGGAAAATATGAGTCGGGTGTCTCATTGTACCAACCACATAGAACTACAAAAGAAAATAGTGTGTGACGGTGGCACCTCATGCCGGCCCTTCTGTCAACAATCTTTCCTTGTGAAGAGGCTGTTCCGGTTACAAGTCCAAACACCAACCACAATATGGGTAATTTTACGCACAGATAATGTAGCAAAATCTTTCAAACAAGATTTCTGTTATACTAAAAGAATACCTGTTACAGAGGAAACATGATTGTTGTAAGAATTATTTGTACATTATCTTCTAAAATGGTAGATGGAACACTCGGCGTCCTCTTAATACCATGTTGATTTGTGTGAATCTGTACCTTATGTGACAAAATACAGTATACATACCATTCTCTTTGGTTAACAAATATCCTGCTACTAGGCTTCCTGTGCCGCCATACTCAAAAGAATATACAACTACCACTACTAAATACTCCTTATATATATATATATATGTATTATGTAACTGCCTTGAATTTACATAAAATGGAAAGAATGGATAAACAAGTCAATTCGCCGTACAAGAACCAAGAGAACTGGTCTACAGACATGTCTGTCAAAAGCGTTCACTGGATATATGACAGATTTACAGCGTGGCTGTCAGTCTTGAACAATCAATCTTGCTGCTCAGTCACTCCCCTTAATGGTGGCATTGCTGGGTTTTGTCCTATGCCCTTATGCTCCTTAGGTGCTTTTATGTGCAGGTGTGTGGACTTGATATCCTTTGTGGAACCTTTGGGCACAGTTTCACAGTGTTTATATAAAACATAGAGAACCATTTGGCCCATCTAGTGCACATTTGTCCTGATGTTAAGACACATTGGTCACTGGCTAGTTTCTTCTTAGATTCAGGATAGCATTATACGTGTCAGGGTCCTCGGCAAAGACCCCAACGTAGCGACTCAGCGGAGTACCCGCCAATGGCGAGTACCAGCTCCCACGCCGCTGCCGTCCTCACTTCTGCTCCGTCGGCTGCTTTGCCATCTCTGTATAGGAGCCCACACCTCTCTTTGTGGATTCCTGAATGGAGAAGGCGGGGGATGTGCGTCAACGACGCCACGCACGGAGGCCGGGCAACCCCTAGTGGTAGCTTTAAAAACCAGCACTGAGTATCACTCAGTACTCAGTTATTGTGCTTAATGGAGCTCTATTGTGTTGCTGACATTCGAGAGACATTAATCCCTGGAGATTCCTGGGTTAAGATATCAACACGGTTATTACTATCACAACAACCTTGTCTACCTTCCACCCGAGGACCGTCTTGCTGATACTTCAGTCATTCCACAACACACATGCCGCAGGTCATGGAGGTACTAAACAGACCCTCGATTTGATATGATCCTTCTGGTGACCTGAAGTAAAGGAAGACGTGGCATTATTTTTATCTTCCTGCGTTCCCTGTGCCCGCTCCAAAGAAATGCACCAGAAACCCACCAGTCTTCTACAGCCTCTCCCGATTCCCTTGAGACCTTGGACCAATATCACTGTGGATTTCATCACAGACTTACCTTCACACAACCAGTCTACGATAATGGTGATAGTCGACCGCTTAATCAAGATAGCACACTTTTTCCCCATCAATCACCTTCCTTCCCCCGCTGAGACGGCCTCTCTGTTCATTCGAGAAGTCTGTCGCCTGCATGGCCTACCTACAGATGCAGTATCAGATCGCGGCTCTCAATTCACCTCTCGTCTCTGGAGGGCATTCTGTGAACAACTGCACATACAACGGTCTCTTTTCACGGCATTCCACCCTCAGAGCAACGGCCAGACTGAACGCACCAGCCAGACATTAGAGCAATACTTACGCTGTTTCACAGGACGACTGGGATCAGTACTTACCTTTGGCTGAATTTGCCTACAATAATCACATTCATCGCTCCATCAACATGTTTCCTTTTTACGCCAATTACGTATATCATCCTTCCATGTTTCCAGACTCCCCTATCCCATGTGTTGTCCTTTTAGTTTCTGAACAAATCAAGCTTACTAAGATGTGTGATATGCTAAGGGAGACACTAAGAAAGACTCAGCTGCAACACAAATTTTTTGCTGACCAACGTCGTTCTGATGCTCCCGCATACCACCCGGGTGATAAGGTTTGGTTGTCAACCAGACACCTCCTTCTTGACTGTCCTACAAAGAAACTGGGTCCAAAATACATAGGGCCTTTTGGCAACTCTCGCCTAATATTCCCTTTGGCCATAGAGCTCGAGCTACTCAGCACTATGTCCATCGATCCCGTTTTTTTCATATATCCTTCCTTAAACCATGGACTGCAAATCCATATCCTAATCATTGCCCCAGTACTCCTGCTCCAATCATGGTCGATGACGTCGAAGAATACAAGGTCAAGGAGATATCAACGTTACCATGGACGCTTACAATACTTGTTCCGTTGGAAGTGGTACGGTCCTGAGGAGGATTCTTGGCAACCAGCCAACGAAGTCCACTCTCCTGACCTAGTCTCTGCTTTTCACCATCACCATCCTGACCGCCCTAAACCTGCTAGAGTCGGAAGGCCTGTCAGGGTCCTCAGCAAAGACCCCAACGTAGCGCCAATAGCAGGTACCAGCTCCCACGCCCTGCCGTCCTCACTTCTGCTCCGTCGACTGCTTCGCTGTGTATAGGAGCGCGCCCCCACCTCTCTTTGTGGATTCCTGAGTGGAGAAGGCGGGGAACGCGTGTCAACTACGCCACCCACGGAGGCGGGGCGACCCCTAGTGGTGGCTTTTAAAACCAGAACTGAGTATCACTCGGTGCTTAATGGAGCTCTATTGCGTTGCTGATTATTCCTATTGATTCCTGTTGCTGAACCCTTGGCTATTGTATACCGTTTACGCTGATTTCTCCGATCCTGGACCCTTGGCTATTAAATACCTTTTTACGCTGTTTTTTTCCAATCCCGACCTTTTGGCTATTTATTTCTGGACTTTGCTGTGTTGCCATCTGCCCTCACCGCTGTGAGGTATCCTGCATACCGGGTTCCTCATCCCGAACCTGACAATACCTATGCCAAGCATGTTTAAATTCCCTCACAGTATTAGCCTTTATTGCTTCTGCTGAAAGGGTGTCCAACTTATCTACCATCCTCTCAATGAAGTTAAAAATAAATCCTGCAAGGGGACCCCCAGATTTGAAACGGAGACCACTTCATCTACAGTCCAATGCTCTACAACTTTTCTATACCCCCTACATCATTTGGGTACTCAATCTCTAGTGAACTATTTAACCCCAATGGGGATCACATAGTGGGCCTTTTAAGTCATCTTTTGAGTGCGCTTTGTGGCTTCGTCCTATCCGCCCAGTTTATGAATACTTTCCTTAGTGCCTGAGCTCTTCTTTCTAGAATAGCTATATGCTATGCTTATTTAAATGTTTCTATCAATCATACCCCCCTCCCCCTTCTTGTCTTCATCCAAGCTATACATGTTAAGAAGAATTTAACCCTTCCTGATAAATTTTATCCTGCAATCCATGAACCAGTTTTGTAGCCCTTCTCTGAACTCTCTACAAAGTACAATCCTTCTGGAGATACGGTCTCCAGTACTGTGTACACAATAACTCCAAGGTCTCACCAGTGAGAAATAGATAGATAGAGAAAACGGATCTCTATCAATGTTGGACTGGAAAAAGTTTTGTCTATATTAAAAAAAAAAATTAAGAAATGATAAAACAATCTTTTTTTTAAAAAAATCACTAAACCAAGCCCCTTAAGCAAGTACTATTAAAAAATATAATATGAGATAATATGTAAATGAATGATGTGGCCATCTTGAACATAAGAAAAACGTATCAGATTTCCAAGTTGCTAACAGAATAACCTGCAAATATGCACAAAAAGCTACATACATGATAGATTCACATACGGGTAAATACTAAATATCTGTTCTTTTCATCTGCAACTATAACAACCTTCCTGAAACTTCACCGCTTTTAATTTCTTGGAATAAATATGCTTGTTTACAATAGTAACAGTAAACTAGCCTATATATATATATATATATATATCTCACAAAAACAATTGTCCATGTGGGTGCGCTCAGTCTGTTAAAGTGTGTTTTGTTGTTTTTTTTATTGCTAAGCTTAATTGTGTGTTATGGGGAATTCGCACACACTGGTCCCGATAGCTGCTGGTGTTCTTCATGGGGTGCTAGGTTCTATGTCTATTTCTATCTTAGCAGGCATGTTAATAGTTCTTTTTTACCATCTAGATAATATGCCTAGTATTCTTTAAAATTCTTGACATGAAGTCATATCATTAGGGAATCTGCATCAAACATGAGGATTCATCCTCATCTAAGCCCACGCAACTCGAAATAGACGATAATTAAATAGATTTAATATTCAGTTTTATCTCATTTGTGTCTCTGAGGGGTAGAGCCTAGGCTTCGCTTGCAAAACATGTTTTACCATTTACCTAGAGAAGTATATCCATCCCTTTTAATATACCCCAAGATTGGTTTACTACTTTTCCCACCAAGCATCGGAACATGGGTATGACAATTTTCATGTATTCATCATATAGAAACAGCACAAATAATCTCACGGATTTAAGAATGAGACTGCTTATCTTTGACTAATCATTTTCAATTGTGCAAGCCTTGTGCGTAGTGGAAAAATCTGAGAATATGTCTTGTTTACTACAAGCCAAGGTAACCATCTTGATTACAAATGTTCCATTCATTGGTCATGTCGTACTGAATTGTTAGCCTTTCTTATCACAGGTAGCAGTGGTGCAGTAAATCAAACAGGCTACCTCTTTACACATGTATTAACACTACATGGGGCTAGTGTTGTGTATGTCCTGTACTGTACTTGTCTGTATATTTCCGTAAATAGTGAGTTTTAATGATGTGTCAAGCCTATTGATTCTTAATAGCCCATAATTCATTATAACCACTCCCAAACAAGTTCCTAGACAAAAAAATTTACAGGAGGGTTGTCAGAGCTGCCTTTAATATTTATTGGACCCTGGGCAAGCACTTGCTTGGGCCTCCCACACTTCCTGGCATACGATCACGCCCTTCTCTCACATAAAAAAGCCTCAAAAATGAAAGTACTTGCTGCACTGACTCTACAGATTAGGAGGAGGCTGTCAGAATTAGTGTGTTCTTTCCCCTTCTGACCCTTATATAACTCCATGTGAGATGTCCTCACACTACATGCACAGAGCAGGGAAGGAGCACAATACTATGCAGAACATATAGCAAATGTATGATACGGTTCCAGCATTTAGGTGTTCAGGAACCCTGTGCAGACCACCTCCATGGTGCCCCCTCCTCCGTCTTAACCCCAGAGTAACTTTGTCCCATCATACATTGTGCCGTACCTTCTTTTCCTACCTCATGTAGTTCAGGTACAGATCAAATAAACAACACACGGAAACAGAGCATTGCAGGCACAGTCCAACTGAATAACACACAAACCCAGCCTCTCAGGTATATAAAACTGAAAAATCACAAGCGAACTCGGCATTTAAAGTATAGATCTTTGACCCCAAGCAGCCTGTCAGCGCCCTTTCTCCCCCATTTACACATCCATGCTATCAACCACATGCTCAGTCATTCACTCTGTCAAAGATACACATTCACAAATACTCATTCATTCACTTATTCACAGCTACTAATTCATGAAAGCCAGTTCACAGTTAGTGTTTATACCATGGGATTTGTCTCTAGTCTCAGGATAGATGAGTACATTCTCATTGTCTCAGAGTGTAGAGCTGAAATTCCTGTTTTAAGATCAGGCAGAATATTTCAGGGCATGTAAATCATAATGATTAGAATGTTTTGTCATGCTGAATGCACAGTATGTATAGAGTTAAAATCTGATGAGGTATTTGAACAAAATGTTAAATATATGAGACCAGCTTTGCTTCTAGTGCTATTGAAATATTATCCTTAACCCCTTAAGGACCGGGCTAATTTTTCGTTTTGTACCCTGTGGGACCGAGGCTGTTTTGACACTTTTGTGGTGCTTGTGTTCAGCTGTAATTTTCTCCTCACCCATTTAGTGTACCCACATAAGTTATATATTGTTTTTTTCAGGACAAGATGGGCTTTCTTCAGATACCATTATTTTGATCGTATCATCTTATTTACTATAAAAAAAATAAAAAAAACATGGTGAAAAATTGAAAAAAAACACATTTTATGACTTTTATTTGAAAAATCTTTTACTCACCTAAAAAAGCAATTAAAAAAACTAGCTAAATAGATTCTACTACTTGTCCTGAGTTTAGAAATACCCAATGTTTTTATGTTTTTTTGCTGTTTTTTTGTAAGTTATAGGGCAATAAGTACAAGCAGCGTTTTATGATTTCCAAATC
>VKOC01025373.1:0-44041 GCA_009364415.1 Spea multiplicata
TATTAATATTTTTAAAATTGCTTATTTACCAAGCCATGTTGTCTCTGAGTTACTGAAAGGGATCTTTTGGGGGTTTTTTTCTGTAAATTGTTGGATGCAGAGAATGTGTTCTCCACAATGGTTAGTTGTCTGCTAATATAGTATGGTTTGAAGGATCACTTACTTGGTTAGTAGTTTAAAAAAAAAAAAAAAAAAAGAACCTTTCCTTTAATAGAAGCTGTAGCTCCAGAGCTGCAGCTATCCACCTCCTATGTGACCCAACGCTTTTTTCTGTAAATAATGCACCCGGTGGGGGTATATGACGTGTCAGGTCAAACACATCTCCTGTACATCAAATAGCTAGAGAATGAGTAAATGGAAAAACGGAAATGGAGGTATTTTGCAGTATCCCACAATGTGTTTGCAATGGGGAATAACATGCAAATTTAAAGGGACCGGATAACTAGAATATGCATTTAAATGCATATGATTCCAGGCTTAAACCAAGTAGTAAAATCCAAGTAATTTGATCACTTGTACACAGTTGTGTTGGCTAAGCTTTTGCACCTTCCACTTCACCAAAAGCAAACCATACCAATTTGTACTAAATGTGCCACGGAAAGTCTAAAGTAATCATTTGTGCGCCTATCGTGTCCAATATGGGAAACCAGGCCCATTATTGCAGAACGAGAAGCTTTAAGTCCCCTTGTGGTATTCTGCCAGTCTCTCATGGGGGGGGCTCTCTATCTGTCAATGGACTTAGCTTGGCTTTACCCTCATTATTTCTGGCTTGCCCCTATGAAAAGCTGTCACAGGCTGAATCTACTGTCTCAAGAAGGCATTGCTGGTCACCCAGAGGCCAAAATAAACCTTAAATGAAAGTTTTTGCCCAAATGATTGTATGCCTTATATAAGTTATTTTTCACATGTTTTTACCTTAAACAGACACAACATTCTTATGATCATAAAAAAAGAATCTTCAAGGATTCTTCACTTAGAATGCAGCTGGAGTCTGCCTTTTACAGCAGGCAGACTCGAAAAGCTTGAAATATGAAGTTTTTGTATATAAATGTTTTGACCAGAGGGGTTTCTAGAGACACCTACCTCTACAGACAAGCCTCTGACAGATGAATTTTATCGACTAATAGAAACATAGAGTTATTTTTTTGTGCTTTCTTGTCTTTTTTCTTATTTTAAGGTCTTCAGCAGAAATAGCAGTCCTTAGGGATACATTCTGCTGGTGGCGGTAAGCATGTGCTACACTAAAACAAAATTTCCATTTCTAAACACAAAAACACAGATTTTTTTTTTTCGAAAAATAAAAAAAACTGATATATTTTCCTACATAATAGACTCAAATAGACTATGCATGCCAAGACTTTGTTAAAAAAAAAATGTCTTTAGGCCTAAAGTAGAAATGCTGGACCCATGGGAGAGAACTGTGGAGATAGCAGCCATTGCGATACAGAAAACGAGGAGATTTCCATTCTGTATCCAACAAACACAACCTTTGGGACTTGCAGAATACTGGAAGAGTTAAAACCATTCTCATGTTTGCTTCTGACAAGAGGCATCTGAAAATTTCTCATCTCCATCATGACATTTGTGATCCCACTGGAAATGATTTGATGTCATACCTGGTTCAGAGTATTAGCTTGAACTCACTGATGCAGAGGCTAATTATTCATTTTCCACCACCCCATCTGTTTTGTTTGCTGGTGTGTAGACATTAGAAGAAGCTCTTCGGAGACAAGGAATACGCTAAAACTGTGGAGCAAAAGAGTGTGAAGGCACTGTGCCTCGGGCAGCTAATGCTGCCTGTTAGAATAGTTTCCTGGCCAGAAATTCCACCTACCACTAACGTGTCCTAAGCTCTCAGAAGGCCTTTTTTAAGACATAGAAGAAAAAAAAAGTTTAGGCATACAAAGAGGTTAACACGAAAAACGTGCCTAAGGAATTGTGTCAATCATTTGCACAAACAACATTTAGTAAATGGGGGTAATTAGTAACAATTAAACAATAATGACAGAAACACAAGGATGAAATAGCGAACAAATGCAAAACGGCTTTTTTGGTACGAAACTGAAAATATTTTTGACACCAAAACCATGATTACAATAAAATGGAATTCAGTAAAATCTATCTTTGAATCTGTAATCTTTGCTTTCAAAAGGTATTATATATTTTGTAAATTCCAGAGCTGCATTTCACAAAGATATACTCTGAAGTAAGGGTAAATGACAAAAAAAAGAAATGTTGAAAATCCACCAAGTAAAAAAAAGGGTGAAAAAGTGTAAAACAAATAACGAATTGATGTTACTCTTTGTTAGTGTTTTTGTTTTAATTTAATTAGAACAATTAGTGGCAAGTAATGTTCACATAATGGCTTTAACAGATGAATGTCTGCAGGAACATGCCAATATTTACTTAATGTTGTCTTGTTTAAAATCATGATGTATAATCTGTTTTAACACCAGGGTGTCTTTTTTTATTTATCTAGTACTTTTATCCAGATTAACTCGGTGTCAAATGACATTGACATGGAGTATTTAATTCATTTAAGACCTGTAAAATTAGAGTTACATTTTTCCACTCATCATTTTCTTAATTCTCCCTAATCTACAAATGTGAAAATGTATTTCTGTCTTAAATTATCTACGTTTTGCCATTTAGAGATGTCTGCAATTATTCCAGTTTCAGTCAATATTATAGGCTGATTTTTAACCATTTGGAGTTTTTTTTTTTACTGTAAATACTTTTTAGACAGTTTTGGTGATTTTTAGGAAACGTCATATCTCAATATCTCTCTCTTTCTTTTATTCTTGCTTACATTCATTTATACACTAGCATATACATATTCAAACATTCAAATATTTATTTGAATCTATTTATATGCATATGTGATTATTCCTTTTTATGCTTGCTTATCTTATTTTACTTACACACAAACATACTTCCACGCACACACAGACTAACATACTACCTAATACACTAAAATACGTCCGCACACAAACATACTAACATAATTCCATGCACACACAGACAAACATACTTTCACATGCATACACACAAACATATTTCCACATGCACAGACACTTACGTACTTCCACATCTGCACACACTAACATATGTCCATGCACACACAAACTGATATACTTCCACGTCTGCACACACTAACATATGTCCATGCACACACCCACATTAACCTATTTCTATGTGCACACACTAACATTCTTCCACACACTAACATACTTCATGCGCACACATACACTAAGATACTTCAAAACACACCTATATTAACATGATTCTACACACTACCACACGCACAAACACTAAAATAACCATACACATACACTAACATTCTGCCACACACAAACATACTCTAAGATACTTCCACACACAAATACATAGTAGCATACTTTCATGTTCACACACTAACATACTTCCAAACACTAAAATACTTCCCTGTGCACAAACATACACTAACATACCTCCACACACACATACAATCATACTGTAAGACACACAGGCCCTATCCAGATGTTCAGACTCATTGAGGCAGCAGTTTGCCCATTCCAGGGGGAGTGCTGGTCTTGGGGACCTCCACTGGCCAAGCTCTCCCGCAATGCAAGGACCTCTCTTACTCCAGTGGGGCCAATGAAGCGGCATCCAGATCCTATAATCTCCCTCACCAAACTCCTTGAGGAGTATGGGCCTTGGTGTGATTGCACCCTCTATTGTTCCACCGTGATTCATATTAAATATTGAAGTAACCATTTGCTATGTTTTCTCTACTGAGTGTTTCTTTATGATACATTATGCAGAGAGGTCAAATCATTTCCCCTTCTGGTGTTGGCACGTTATTATCTTTCACAGGTGTACTGGAGACTCAATGTAGAACGTTATTAATGAGAGCATAAGAGAGATTTGAAGTTGTGCTTTTAAAAAGTTTGAATGAGAGCCCAAAACAATAATTTTCTTCATGCATTTGGAAGGACAATGCAGAGCTCTCAGTTTAAAAATGAGTACAAGTTTTGATAGCAGTTTACCTAGGAGCCTCTGGTGACTGCTCCTGGAATTCACAGTATAATGTAATTATTGTAGCAAACAGGCAAAATCTGCATGTTATTGTTGAAAATATAACCTGATCACTGCATAATGGCTTTAGTAAAAGAAATTGCATTTGTAAAAGTTAACATATAGGTATACACATACAGCTATAATAAAAAATTGGAGTTATCTTTAAATTAAATAAAATTACATTACTTAACTGTCAAAATTGTGATTTTCTCTAAAATATGCACAAAGAATATTAATTGTTATTTATTTGCTGTTATTATTATCGCTGTTCATTTTGTACGTAATTTCTGTTATCATTTGCCTGCTTTATGTATCATGGCAGAAATCATTATTTGTCTGATGTATGTTCGGGCACATATAATTTTTAATAAAGAAAACATATTTCAGGCAATATAGATTTCAAATGCTAAACCCAATGGATTTAGACCTAGAAAGTAATAATGTATCACATGCTTTATATAGCATGCAGTTTCAAGAATTATCATTGATTTTTCCCTCTAAGTTAATTTGTCCAGCTTACCTCAGTAATATATATTAGTAATACCTAAAAAAAAGAGAAAGGTAGTTTTCTTGCTTATTTAATTATTTGAGCATTTTTATATGATCTCACTTGTTTTAACTGATAGTGTACAACTACAAAGCTATGGTAAAGGATTAACAAAATCTGACCTACCTGCAGTACAGGGATCTACGGTATTTAGGTTCGGTGCTGCCCTAGGCCACACAGGCCAGCTGCCCAGACACTCCTCACGACCTACTTACATGGCTGCCTTGTTCTTGGCCACCTTAGAAGAAGGTGTGGCGCCGGGTAAAGTTAGTAAGTAGTGTTTGCCTGTTTGATACAGACCACCATAGTGTAAATTGGACATTTACAAGGGAGATCTCCCAACCAGTACATTGCGCAGGATGGCACTGGGGATCCTTATGGTCAAACTGGTTAATCTGTTCACCGGTTTTGCAGCAAAAGGGCTACTACCCACTTTATAATTCCGGTGATAAAATGTGAGAGGGACTGGCCTATAAGGGGGACAGTACATTAGCTTAGCTAAATGAATGGTGTTTGGAAGCCCCGCAACATGTATGTTGAAGATACAATTTTATGTCGGAATAAAAACAGACTTTTTGAAAGCTTCCCTTTACTTGTTTTCACTTGTTACTTTAAATGTTTTCACTTTTTTTCTTGACTTTATATCCTGTTATATGCATTAATGGAAGCAAAAACCGAAACTCACAGCACCCTCTGAATAGTGCATATTCATCTACTGATAAATCATTTATCAAACCATCTTTGTAAATTCAGAACTCTTTCTCACTTCCAAACTTTTTCTCTCGTTCAATTTGTAATTTTGACACTTAGCATTGAAGCCCTCTTCACAATAATGATGCATTTGCAGACCAACTTAAACAGCGAAATAAATTATTCTGTATTTTTGCGAAAGATTGGTAGGATCAGCATATTGCTATTTCAATGCAAAGGGTTTTTTTTTTTTTTTAAATCCTTATACAGATTCAGTGCTGGAATCAAATTAGGAATCCATTAATATGCTGTCCTAAATACTGCCATTTGAAGTAGAGTATTCTATGCTCAACAACAAAAAAGTAATATTAAAAAATCTCATCAGTATTTAACCTTGAAAAGAAGAAGACCTAATAATTGTATAGCTGCACCGGTAGATTGTTTTTAAACAAGACACAGCAAAGCCAACAGAAGACATATTATAACATCTCTCCACTCCCCTCTTTATTCACTGTAACCCCACTGAAAAGTCCCAAAAGAAAATAAAAATTTAATTTATAAACTAATGTATATTCTGTCTGTTCTGAGTCTATTTGTTTTCTCCCTTATACAAGCAATTGGAATGTTAAATGAAACATAAATTTTGGTCGATAAATGACATATATTAACTTAATTAAAAAATAGATTATTACATATTTAGCAAATGGGAAATATGTGTGGAATAAAATAAGAGACTGTTTGTTTTTATGCTAAATGAGTATGTTTTCATATTATTGTTTCTTACTGTGTCTCATTAAAATTTAAAAAACAACTATTTAATTGTCAAGTGTTTCAAAGAGTGCAATGAAAACTTAACACTTAAGTTTCAATTTTGCCTTATTCATATTTAATGATTGCCATTTGTCATTTGTATTTATCTCTAGAATTACATTTAAAAATTAAGATGTTATGCTGGAAATAATTTAAGAATGATTGTGCAAATGCATTACTGTGGGAAGCTCTGAGTATTCAAGCACAATAATAAACAGGATAAGATAAAATAATGAATTTACAAAAACTTAAAAGATCTCACTAATAAAAAACACTACTTATATTTTACAAGCCTTTAATAGTAATTTGACTTTGAATGTGTCTTTAAAAATTAGCTAAAAAATATATATTTATTTTTCCACATGGAAAAATAGAATCTCCTAGAATGCTTACAATCTAAAAACACACTGCCATCTCATCCATTGAAAAATCATGTAAATAATCTGTACTGACAGCATAAGTAATTTTTTAATTCACTCCACTGACTGGTAAACTGACGCATATGTTATTTTAAATTATTCTTAAACAGTGTTATGAAACCACTGGTTCCCCAGCTGTAACAAACTAACTCACAATATTGCCATCCAGAAAATCTTCTCTCCGTTACTGATCTCAAGTATGATCATTTCCACTAACATGTTTTTCATAAACATTTCTAATTTTCCCAATTTTCCAAAAAGTTAAATATATAACAGTTGTAAATAGCAAAAGTTTAACATTTTAATATAGACTATAGTTATTTAACACAAGATGAAAATACTGCTCATTTTAAAAATTATGCTACAAACCAACAAAACAAACAAAAAACAAAACCCGTAGAAATTTTGTTTAATCTCATTAATTGGTTTGCCTGCTAGATGAGTCATTTGAGTGATTTAAAAAATGTTACTTTTTCTGGTGTCATGCAGGCTTAAACAAGCTATGCTTGGTATTTCAGCAGCATTCCCAGGAAATGTGGTCAAGGTTTAAAGTGGGTACACGTGTTAAGCATTTAGAGTCCGACAAATATATCAGGTGCTGCTTATTAAGTATTAGCAAATGCAAACTGCCAAGGAAACAATCAAGGACAGGGTGCAAAAGGTACATACAGCAAAAGAAAAAATATATAAAGTTAACCGTTGGAATGCCAGACATAGCTATACTGAAAGAAAAACCCTATCTCAGATCACTCTAAAACGTATTAATAATATCTAAAGTCTTAACCAAAATATTGACTTATAATAGGTCAAAGATGAGAAAATGAAAATTATCAAGAATTCTGTGGACCTTAAACTTTTAATGGAAGGCTGTTCCACGTATCCATCACCCCCTGTGTAATGTAAATCTTCCTTTCATAAATTAAGACTATATTACATTAAAGTACAAATCTCAGAGGTCCTATGGACCTCAACATTCTTCTACTCGAAGCCTTATAATTAAGCACTTATGTGCGAAACATAGTAAGCATGTCCGCTATTTATGAAAGTCTGAATAAAGAATATTTTTACTAACCTATTGGTGTGGATTCTGTGAATGACTGATGGTTGTACGGTGTTGCTGGCCCATTGGATTTGTGGAAGGCTAATCTACATATATACCACTGCCTTCGTAAAGAAAAGGGAAATGTAGAAGGAAAGCTTGCAGGAGAGTTGTGGTTCTAATTATTTCACTATTCACTATTTATTAGGGCAACATTAGCAAGCTTCTCCTGGAAATAGCACTGTGCTGGCCTTATATAACACATAATTAAACGTGTAAGGGGACTTTGAAGAAATCTCATTGATTTAACTATACATTATGCAGGTCAATCCAAGATCTTCATGTAGCAGAAGCTCACTTTATAATGTATAGTAAAATGAAGGCACTGAAATGCAACCCCCATATAAATTGTCCCTATATGGAATAAAACTAGTAGAAGTATTATTAAACACTCATCTACAGACACCAGACAAGCCAGAAGAAATCTCATGGTGCTGCCACAACCACAAGGGATTCTGGGTAGGCGCATACAAACAAGGTTAACAATTATCACCTTTGCCTCTATATCCACTTAATACATGGATCCCTTGAAAGCAATTGCTGGCTGTAGAAGACAGCCTTTAGACAAAACTCGGGTAAGAGATGCAATAGCCAGATCACCGCTCATGGACAACTGTTTCGTCCTTAATATGACTCGTCAGCATGAGATTGTAATACTAGCTTAATAGTTGAGGATTGGGATAGCTAAGAAATACCATTACATAAGGTATGGTGGGAAGTAACACCATACCTTAGGCAAAGGTGATAATTGTAAACCTTATTTGCATGCACCTACTCAGAATCCATTGTGGTTGTGGCAACATCATGAGATTTCTGAGGGAGAAACAAGCCTTCTGGCTTGTCTGGTGTCTGTAGATAAGTGTTTAATAATACTTTGACTACCCCTTAAATTAAGGTGGAAGGGTTTTCCATTACCTTTACCCACCATACCTTATGTAATGGTATTTCTTGGCTACCCCAAGCTTGGTTCTCTAACATTAGGAAAAAAACAGGCCTTCTGGCTTGTCTGGTGTCTGTGGATAAGTGTTTAATAATATTTCTACTACCCCCTTAAATTTAAGTAGAAGGGGTTTCCCATCACCTTTACCCACCATATCTTATGTAATGGGAATACACCTCAAACACATATACTATAGTGTGAAAAAGTTTTAGACAGGTGTGAAAAAAAGATTTCCAAAATAGACATGTTATTCTTTTTAATAATTTAACAAAATCAAATACCGTGCCTAAAACCTTTGCATATTACTATAAACATCATCATAAACATTAAAATCCTCCTTTTCTATCCAGGGTTTCTGTGCCAATCATCTTTGTCTTCATCAACATTAAGTGTTTTTAACTTGATGACCAATAGAGTCACTCGTACAGGCCTTTAACTCCTGGAGCGGGGAGACCAGTGGTCTCCTGAGGCCGAGTTTCGGCGCAAAAGTCCATACGAGCGACTCTATTGGTTCGCCGAACCAAAAACAGGAAAGGGCGAATATTCGTGGAAGGCGAAGATTTTTCCCCCCCACGGAGACAAACATGAACACGAAGAGTTGGCCGGCGCTGAAGTCTAATTTTTAAAATTTACCTTCTTTGAAACAACCAAGTCAAATTGAATTGAATTTGTTAAACGTCCCTATTATATAAAATATAATATGTAGGTACTGAAAACGTCTTGAAATAAAGGTGCAACGTGAGAGGAGTTTTATCTCTAGATTGTAGGCTCATTTGAGCAGGGCCCTCCTTAGGTCCAATTATTATATTATGTATATAATTCTGGTTATATCCTGTTTACCCATTGTACAGCGCTGCAGGATAGGATGACGCTATATAAAATAATAAATAGCAATAATAATTTGATTTTTGTTTAGGAAAATTAATCTTGAATTGAATGCAGTTTGTAAAATAATGCTAATCACAAGAAGTGTTGTGAAGTGGATAGACTTTCACAACAAGCTTATAATGCAGTGGGCTCAGTAATTGGTTCTTTTGAAGTTTTTAATCACTTTTTGTGTGATCAAGTGAAAGTGACAAGCGTGGATTTCGCAACACTGACTCCAAACAATGAAAGCACATGGGATGCTAACAGTTTAAATAGTATTTGTTAATTGTTTTGGGAAACATCTAAAACAATCATCTTAAAATTATTTTTAAATTAAAAAAATATTAAAAGAGTTACGACACTTGACCATAAATAAGTCATAAAAATGCTGGTCATCCTCTTCAAATATATTTCAGTAATGTTAATGTATTTTCACATGTCATCAGTATTTGACAGCTCCACCATACTTGCTGGTAAGCCACAAGGGAAATTTGCATGCATTTGAATTCACTCTGCAAAGCAGAGCCATCCCAAACTGATAGCCTATTTAACTAGGTGATAAGTTAATCTGTACAACATTTGATGGATTTCTGTCTATTACCCAAGGTATAGTTAATATAAATGATTCAACCTCAAAACTTTAAAACTATTCCATTTTATTGTAATTTCTCAACGGGAAGAATTCTATGTCCTGGAATTTCATGTAGCACCTCAAGCCCAATAAGAAACAGTGCAGGGTGTAGAAAATGTTGTCATAGTATATTTATAATGTTATAGCAAAAAGCATTTGTGTTGACATAAAATGGATCTGACCTTAAAGGGTTTTCAATCAAATTTAGAACAAAACTAGAGGATGACATCTTCAACACGTGAAAGTAACAACATGTGACACACATGTCATTTTATATGCTCCACTAGCGTGTAATATACAGTGCTATTTAAATTCTGCCATGTTGTTCTTGTCAATTTGCATTAAATTAACATCTGAAATAAAGTATTTCTGTCCATTTCAGAGACGCATAGCTGTTAGGACATTGCTTACCCGATGAAGCAGAAAAAAAAATCAAAATAGATAAAGAAAAATATCATACTCAATTGTTGAACCTCCATTCACATTTTAAGGTTGGTTCTTTCACTTTAGGAAATAATTTGTAAAGGAAAGAGTTTGTAAATGTGCATGCGTTAATGGTGTGCATCTTTCTTTCAATTGCAGGAACATCTCCCATGATCTTCTTCTGTGTTAAAAAGGCTAGACTGAAGATTGATTTTTCAGTCTAGTATCTTCTTCTGAAACGTCTTCTTATTAAATGGAAACATGAGTACCTGTAATAACGCATCTTAACGTTCATGTGTAGCCTCATTGGGAACATACACACCGCCCTCTTATAAAAGGGAATGGCATTGATGTGGATGTTAAACCCACTAGTCGTCCACCACACCACTCAAACGATAACGAGAAAGAATACTGTAATTAGCAACATCTCAGTTTGGGAGGTATCTTCATTGTCATCATTGGTAGCGGGATCTGTATCATGAAGACCAGGAATTGGTGCCAGCGGATCCATTATGTGCTTTGTGCAACGTAACATAATGCCAGTTACTCCATCCAATCTTCCAAAAAATGTTGCCAAGGAGTCCCCCCATTACCTGAAAATTGACCAAATGTCATACATTTACAATTGCAGTACAAGCAAACATGGAATATGGCAACCAACACATGCTCCCTTCTGCTTGATGCCTTAGTGTATAGATCTCACTGACCTATGTTTAGAATACAAGCAATACCTCCACCTCACCACAAAGACGAGAAGCTGAAGTAACATCTGGCACACATGGTGACATGAATCTGTGTTTGACTTGTACCTTATCACAATGTGTCAATGAAACATGGGCAATATTCAAAACCATACATTTTAGATGTATGTGGTCCAAACCATTTCTAAAATTGGGTTATTTGCATTTGTTGTTTGTTGTTAGTTTATCTATATCACATTGAAACCATTGGAGTTTATTAGTCTCTAATAATTAGCTTAGTTTTACTTCTGACCTTTTGACTATTAGCTATGTTTTTGTGCATAAATATATTTAATCAAAAAATGACCATGTTTTTTTTTACACATTTTGCTGTTATCTTTCTTTGAAAGAAGAGAGAAATGGTTTTATAGAATATATGTACTTTTCGATTAAAAAAAATCAAGTGATACCTTAATATACTTCAAGGTCTAACTCATTTCATATATCTTGTTTCCTGGGAATGTGCTGAGAATAGAAATACAAAAAAAATAAAAAATAAATGAGGTTGTAAATGCAATATCTACGGCATTAACTCCTAAGGCCATCTAAATTAGTTTTCTAATCTTCTCACAGTGTTGTATGTTTTCCAACAAGCAAATCTAAGTCACAAAGAAAATAGATAGAAGGCTGTGGAAATAAGCAGATACTTTTATAAAACACTGTTCAAAACAAGGCACAAAAAAGTGGTCAACATATGTCTATCAATCTATCTATCTATCTATCTATCTATCTATCTATCTATCTATCTATCTATCCGGCATGTATCTAATATCTCTTTTTCTGTCGATCTAATTATTTATTTATGTAACACTTAATAATAACTTGGTCCAACAGGCATCTTTATATATAATTCATTCTATCAGTGTTAAAGACTTACACAAGCAGGTCCATACTAGCTGTGAAAATTGACCAAAGCACTTTAAGGCTCTATGCACATGACACATGGCTCCAGCTATTATATTTGCTTTATATATTAGGCACTAACAGATTTGCACACAAGTTTCCAGCAGGCAACCAAATGCTAAAGGAGTACATCAGTCCACGAACACAAACCTGTTGGTGCTGCCAGGCACTAGCCTACTGATCATATGCCCTGCGTACCCAATGGCAAGTCCTGGCTTGGACATAGGTATGATAGAAAGAGATGTATTTACTACTGTCTCCATGACATTCTACAGAAGCTAATTAACAAGGACTAAGAGTATTTTTTTACACTATAATAAAGGGTCCTTTTATATCTGTTTGCAAGCATAATTCCCCCCTCTATCATCTTAATTGATTATGGATATACAAATGGATGTACACAAAGATACTAGCAATAACTAATGCTGATCATACAGCCTTGAGTTTTTTTTGACTTTTTTAAATATCCAGTAATTCTAAGGCAGAGATGGACTGGGTGAGTTTAGGTGATATCATGATATGGGGTTGTCCTCAGGCCAACTCTACCCTCAGTAACTACAGAAGATCTCCTTAGGTATATCTGGAGCAGTCATCCTTTCTACTTGCAACAGCCATTTTTTTATTTTACTTTGTTTAACAGTAACAGTCTATTTCAGGAGTTGACCAAACTGCATTACAGCATAATAGAAGTTTGAGAACAGAAAATTAGCTGTGTGCAGCACTACAAAAAAACTGTATCATTTTTTTCATCTGACGCCTTTTTGAATGCCCAGCTGAATATAAAGATAGACAAGGATCCAATTCATTTCAGAAACCTTCTTGAATGTTCTACTTTCTCCATTCCTTGATGTTTGGTATCTGTGAAGGGTTTTCTCATGGGATTTTTTTTTTCCAAGAGTTGCACATAAAGTAAAGAAGACCCGATAAACTAAAGAACATGCAATGTGGTTCTTACATTCCTTCTGGTTGTAACTTGAAATAAATTCCTGCTTATATTACTGTTTCTCGCAAAATATAATAACCAAACAAAAGCGAATTTATCCAGAAGAGAGTATATTAAAATAGTGTTATACATGAAAATGTAGAATTTAGGAAATTATAAAAAAGGTATTTTTTCTAGCACCTAAACTACTAAGATAAAATGGTTGATTCTAAAAATCTTTTATTAAATAAGCTTGATAAAAAAAATATATAGCGATTGAAATCTGATCATATAACTATGATTCAGCTGTGACCAACCCAGGAAATGCTTAACCTGAGACAAGCAGTATTTATGGAATCATCCAATTCGTAATTCAGATTTCAGACTCTTGTGATAGCTATATTCCCCTAGCAATAACTCTTTCAAGGCAAAAGCTCCTACTAGAACCATTATTTGTCTGACATTGAAGTTATGAATTGCTGTTTTTATTTAAAATTGTTCTTTAGTTTTGTAACACAATATTGAAGACACTCTGTTCTGGAGTGGAAAGTGAGCTATATCTCCCAGCAAAAAAAAAATTTAAGATTGTGAAATATTTTGTTTCATAAACTTGTTATTCGCCACAATATTTTTTTTTTCTGTACGTTAACCAAAGCCTTATCTACAACACGCTACCATGTATTAAATGTATGAATTCAGTGCACATTAGGAGTAGGCAAGGGGAGCAGGGGAGCTTTTGTCTACTAGGCTGATCATATTTGAAGATTATGAGCTATCAACTAGAACCGTTTTTGTTGTAGGTCTACTTATAACCATCACACAATTGTGTGTAAGACCTTACACAGCAATTAGAACATGACTAGATCCTTTCTGTGCACTTGTATGTTTTTTTATGCAGCCTCTCTGAATTTGTCTAGGACAGGACTATGTTTTCGCATGCTTTATCATTTGGAATACAGCCACTCCAAATGTTTCCAGTCCTTTCCTGTAACACATTGTTGCACTTTTTGGGGGATTCCGTCACACTATTTGGCCATATATTGCGTAGCCCGCCACTACATCACAGTAGCCCAAGTTTGGCTATATTTTCCCCTGGGAAAAAACCTGACACCAACACAAAAACATTAAATTCATTAGATTCATAAAATCCATCTTTGCATGATAGCACTTGATTGAAAAATGGCCTCTGGCTCCGGATACATGTAAACGGATAATAAAATGTTGAACCTGATATTCAAATAGGGTAGTGTGTTACACCAGCTAACATCCACGCAAATCCACACCATCATCTTTAAATTCAATATCTTGTATATCTTACAAGTATCAGAATACAACATATCATTACAAACAATGACTTTGTGTTGGTTTTTTATTTCATACAAACTGAGTTTGATTTAATGCCTCGTCAAATATACCATATGTGTTTTCTGCAATTTAGACCATCATTAACAAACTACTTCAGCAACTAAAGAGGATGAATGAATGCAATAAGTTTACTAATAAATTAAGGGTGTTCTGAGAAAATAACTTAAATAGGTTAAGGTCAGGGCTCTCTGTGGGGGAGTTCTTCCATACCAAACTCATCCATGTCTCCATATCTCATCCATGTCTTTATGGACCTTGCTTTGTGCACTAGGAGACAGCCATGCTGGGATATAAAAGGTTTTCCCCAAACCATTCCCATAAAGATGGAAGCCTAGCATTATCCAAAATGTCTTGGTATGATATTTTGGGAAAAATTCCCACAGAAACACTCCAAAACCTTAAGTCTGGTTCTCTCTGACTCCCTTTCTTTCTCTCTTTCTCACCCTTGTCTGTATTGCTCTTCTTCCAAGTTATTTAGAATTTCAGTGATTCTGCTACTTTGTGCCTTTAGGAAAAGCTTTTTGATGTTAAAATAGTGCACAATTAAATTTCTTTTGTAGTCACATAGCATTTTAGAATGTTCTGCAGATTGGAGTAATGTTTTATAATTTGTATCCATTTTAACATTTTTAAAGCCACATGCATAGCAATTGATGGATGACTATATCAGCACATTGTCTATTTTTGTGTTGTCTATTTTGATTGGCTGAATGTTTTCCATGTACAATCTTTGTTACTGTATTAAAGTTCAGAGACCTTTGTTTCAGATCATTTATGGAAATCAAGAATATACTTGATTTTTTGCAGGCTAAATGAATGACAGTTCCAGGCATAAATTAAATGTTTATACTCAACATGTGTCATTAATGTTAGTGATTATAAGCTACCATTTTTACTTTCAGAGGTCAAAACATTGAGTCACAATAAAAAACAAGAAGATCCAGCAATAAACAAAATCCAAATTTTAACAGCAATGTGCTTAGGTAGCCTAAAACTATTATATATCAGTTCATATTTAACTATTATATAGCAAAAAAAGCTTTTAACATATTTAGGAGATTGGTTCAAAGATTAAAACTTAAGTAATACCTGCACTGAGAATAGTCAGCTACCCTTTGTTCAAAAGTGATTTTCTCAGGTCAGGTTAGAAGGAATGGGTGAATAAGTATGAAGATTTTGGAGATATCCTAAAAGGATCACAGGAAATTGTAATAAAAAGCAAAGGAATTAGGTGGCCTGAAATGAAAAAAAAATAGTTATTAAAGTTAAATTATATAAAGTAGAAATTGAATGTGGTAATGAGGAGGTTTATCTTGGAAATGTTTAACTGCAATAATTTTTCATCATTATTAGCTAATTTAATCCCCAAAACCAATTCACTGTTTGGAAAAAATAACTAATAGGTGGTATATTAAATAATGCAAAACTATTTCTAAATTCAGATTATAAATAAAAAGTACAAGTTGTTAGAAGCATATGTCTCCTATTTAGCCTATTGTCCTATTGATCTACCTAGTACCCCAAGACCTCCATAACATGTTTTCTGCACTAAGGCTTAGCGCTGTGATATGATATCTTAATGCAAAGAAAAATTCTAGAGTAACAGAAAGTACCTCTCAGAATAAGACTAAGAGTGGTAGGTTAGCCCAAGGGTAGCAGCACCTAAAAATACATCATGGCTCCCATTAATTTTAAGAACTTTCATTGTCTACAAATGTCTCCTTTGGCAAGCTTAACAGAAAGGTAGACTTTGTATACCCCCTGTTTAGAATTCCAGATGTTTTGATATGTTATTATATGTCATTCTTACGTGATTTTTAAAAGCACATTTATATAGTTGCTCTACATTCTCATAAAAAAAACCATATATTTATATTTGTTAGTCAACAGATGTTTCTGTAAACATTGTTAGCTCCAAATGCATGCCCAGCATGCATAGACATTGCAGAAAAAAAATAGCAAAAATGTTTGATTATTCAGTGCAAAGAAGGAAGAAAATGATCACAGGTGGTGATGACAGATGTGATAGCCAGGGCACTTGGCAAATGCATAGCACACACTTGATTACTGATATTAACTTTTAAAAGGTGTTGACTATTCAACCTGACATATGCTAAATCTTCCTTAAACAATAAATACAATTAATTACTTGCTATTTTTAGATGTATTTAGTAAGCACTCTGTGGTTCAAAACCAATTACCCCACCAACTGAGCTACAAACCCCATGGCTTCCATGTGACACAGGGCATTAAATGTGTTATCTAATAATTTAATAATTAAATTAGGTTTACAGATTTTTAAAAAACACATATTTAATGTTATGGCAAATATGCTCAGTTTTAAATTACTAGACTGGTTGTTCTCAGTTTTTCAGAGGAGAAGTCTTGCTTGTTTGACATTGCCATGCAGCAGAGCGTTAAAGTAAAATTGCTCGATAAGTTTTTCTTTCTTTCATTTTGGCTTTAAGGCAAAGATGCTTTTTGACATTTTATGTTCAGTTTAGTGTGCCTTGAGCTTGCTAAGTTTCTTATAAAGACTTGTCTAGTTTACTTGCAAACCTAGAAGAGAGGAAGCTCAGAGCTTTACCTCTAGACGCCAAAGGCTGAAGTCAACGGTCCATCTAAAATCTCGACTTTGTTGAAGATGAATGCTGCATCCCAAATTCATATTCAGAATTTAGCAATTTAACTCTTAGGGCATAATTTCAAAAAAATAAACATTGATAACTGCTTTCGAGCACATACATATTTATCAAGCATATCTCATAAACACTGCCTACCATACACTGATTCTTTGTCTAAGCCAGGGCATGTCTAAGTGACACTATTTAATTGTCATTAGGGCAGGTTGTTGTTACAGCAGAAGCTTATGAGGCCCCAGAACTAAGGCACACCAATAGAGAGGTCAAAGAAGGTGTCAAAGAAGGAGATGTTTTGTTAGAGATCGAAGGATTTAATATAGGGCAGAGCTGTGTCATAAAGAATGAAGATTGGATAATCTAAAGCTAGAGTGTCAGATGTTTTGATATGATGTAATATAACTACATTCTACTTTACAAAGAAGGTGGTAGATAAATTGAGCAGCCTCTCACGAGAAGTAGTAGAGGCTCATACACTGAAGGATTTTAGACATGCATGGCATAGCCATAAAACTATCCTGAATCTTAGACAAGACCAAGAGTCTCTATCATATTCCACAGCACTATACAATGGGATAGTAATATGGAACCTTGGAAAGGTTTCTTTAAAATAAGATATTCGTATGTTTGAAAAAAAGAGTTGCCTGCAGGGGTTAGGGTAGGTGGAAGAACCCTGGCATGAAAAGATAAGGAAAGCAAATACATAGGACCAAGAGAACAGGTAGTGAGGTGGGGAGACAAAGCTAAAGCAGTTCAGTGTAATTGTTGGCATGGAGAGGGGTTGAGGTACCATATTAATGGCATTGTGAGTAAGGATGGTATCTCTGCATGTGGATGGCAAGGTCTTGGGCACAGATGTTGGAAAGGAGGTGTCTTTGGGAGCAGATTAGGGTGTTAGAAGAGTAAAACAACTGTTTAGGTTTGTAAGAGAGAAAATATATTATTAGAAACAAAATGTTCAAAGGTACAGAGTAGAGTTATATAAATGGGGCATTAATTTATAGGCAAACACTTTCTCAACAGACACTCAGGAGCAATATAAGATATTTTTGGGAAGTGAAGGATCTGCTTGGAGTGCCATGGCTGAGATGGAAGGCACACAAAGGCAGGAACCCAGGCAAGAATATGGCTATGTTTTGTAATCCAAAGGAAACAGCCACAAAGTAAATCCAAGCCAGAGGACAGGTGTGGATATATAAAAAAAAAGTCTGGCAACATGTAGACCGAGTAATGGTTTTAGTTAAGGGTATACCGTACACAGGTTTCAGAGTAATTATACACTTTATCTTATGAGTGAGCGTTATTCTTAGCTCTAAACAAGTAAAGCTCATGACAGCATGTATGACTCAATAGCTGTCCTCTGACTTGGATTTACTTTGTGGTGGTTTCCTTCAGATTACAAAACATTGTGCATTATGGATCGAATGTCATTGCCAGACTGTTGCTGGACCGAGAGAAGATGAATAAATAGAGGTGATTTCTTTGCCTTTTATATTTTTTTAAGAATGTGGTTATGTATAGGGGCAGGAGGTTGTACAGAAAGGACAGTTTGAAGTGTGGAGATGGTCAAAGTTATACAGTTTACCAAAGGTTTGTGTAGGTCTTAGGTGAAGATGTTCTAAAAAAAGAATGATGTGAAGTGGGTTGCCAGGTTTATACTTCAAAAAGAATAGAGTGAGATTTTTATATAATGTAGTTTGATGTCAATGTAGGTAAACTTCAGTCTTGTCCTGATGGGCCATTTATGGACCCCTTGAAGTAGTTCTTGGTCAAACAATATGTTCTCCTCTTAGCTGAAGATACTACAACACGCTAGCTCTCCAATTTAACATTGCAAAGAGACAACTGTGGAACCCTTCTCCAATATGGAACCGAAATAGTGTTAAATAATGCAAGGTAAAATCAAAGCAATTTATTGGATTTTTATTGTGCATTATGTAAGGACAACTCAACTCTTGAAGCAAAAGAAACACACTAATTTAATAGTGCAGAAGTTGGTGAGTTACAATATTCCATCACTACAGAACTCACATACGGTCTAACAATTTAGTTATTTTCTATAGGTTTGATAGTTAATACTAGTAAATGTAACAAGGGGAATTCATGAAAAGTGTTTTCAAGATCAAGTCATATAATGTCAGCACATTGCAAGTTCTAAAGAACAAAACCTCTACTCATAAATCACAGAATTTGTAAATGTTTTTGGGGCAGGAACACTGAATAGACACCTAGATATTAGCACCAGTCTGAAGAAATAGTTGACAGATTTTATAAACGTGACAGATTTTATAAACGTGACTAACTGGATCATATTTAGTCATATGGTATACCTGCTTTGTGCCAAGAAGCTACTGGTAACAAACTCAGAAACATATTATTAGAATCCATCATCCATTTGGTAAATGTGTAGGTTAATTCATCATGATCTTTATTATATGTTTTAAATACGGTTTTAAAAATAGTGTGCCTAAAACACCATACAAAGCATTAAAAAGAAGGAAATTCTACCTTTAATAAACATGACATGCCTTCACTTAGATGTTGGTGAAACAAATTAATTTGGTAACCCTAAATCTTAGAAAACGATTTAACCTTCCAAACTGCGGAATGTCTAGAAGAACATTACTGGACCTCTGGTTGCCTCAGGTATATCTTTCATTGCAAAGTATCACCCCAGTACAGACTTTGAAGACCATCCAAACCTAGGGGTATCCTTCTGTATTAAACCTCAGCAGCTGTTTAGTGCATTGATTATTTTATGTGTTGTTCTAGTAATGCTTAATGCTAGCATTTTGTTTTTGGTCTTTTTTGTGTTCCTCTTGGGACTTTCTATTTTCTTCTTGCTTGTTTCAGTGCTTTCTAATGTTACGCAAATGGAATCCTCATGTTTCCTTATCTCACTTCTCTCCTCCTGCTATTTCTTTTAATACATTTCAATTCCAGCTGGGATTTTACAGAAGCTCTTAAATAGAACTCACGACTTCTGTATTTTTGTATATAGTTTGATTGTATTGATCTGTGCAATAGCTAAGTTTAACATATTTTTAATTTGTGATAGAGTGTGGTTACTATTTTTTGCACTGTTTAATTGAGTAAAATATAAGTTTCATTGAAATATCAAGGGCCTGTCTCATAAAAAGCAAGCTGTTGACAAGTAAAACTGCCCTTTCACCTGTAAAACAACTTGGTATTAATCTATGCAGCCTAAAGTTGTCAATCAGGAAAATACTTTTTATTGCAAAGAAAAATTACATTTGGGTTAAAGTTGAAAGCTTAATCTAACTGATCAGAAGTAAGTCTAATTGCATGCTTTCATATGTTAGAATTTGCAAAACAATGCACAGATTGGGTATGTGAATGCTTGTGACTTTACATTTTGTGAGTTTTAGGAAAGGCCATGTGAGTGCCACATGAACTTGCCAATCCTTGTCTGGATCTCATAATATAACCCCTGCTATATTAAAAATAATGATAAATAATAAAAAATATTAGGGGGTTTGACGTTTGGGCCCCTCTTCCCCCACCTCATGAACAGTGGAGTAGAGAGTAATTACATAAGCTTATAAATAGCACTATGGGAGACAAAAACCCCAGAATGTTTACCCCTGTTCAGTTAGCTCTGTTTAAGTCTGTTGAGCTCTATTCAAATATTTGAAATATTAAGCCCACTTATGTAATGTCTAGATATTTTTACCCCCTCTAACCCCAATGGACGTTGGGATGGGAATGCAAAGATGACCCCAAGAGGTATTTTATTATATGTTTACCCCATCTCACTGGGAATGGGATGGGAGTTGAGAGCGAAGCACAGCTGGGGGTCTGTACCTTCCATAAGGCTATTTATGTAATTTAATCCTCCATCCCAATCAGCAGGTGACGGAGAGAATGGGCATATAAAGAGGACTATAACCCCCACAAAGTTTTGTAGTTACTCCCACCATGTGCAGGGTTGTGAGGTGATATATGCAAGTTGGAACTAATTTCTTTTGGCCTTAAAGTGTCAGAGCTGCCGCATCATCCTATGTCTGGCCCTGCTCACAGACATTCAAGGACTATTCACTAATGAATCAACACCATGGCAGAACTCCAGGCCAATGACCTGCTCCAAGCATGAACTTAAAGAGGGAGTTAAATCCGATACATGTCTCATTACACAAATTCATAACATTACTATTCACCACATGACACAGCGATAATTGCTTCTACTGTTTACTAGTGCAGTAAGGGCAGTTTCCTGCATCATAAACCTACCTTAGCATGATACAAGCTTCTAGTTTCAACAATCAATAAAGACATAAATATATCACTAAAGCCGAACAACTGTTAATGAGTACTTTAGTCTAAAATCTCAGACTTTCTACAAAGCCCCAGTATTCTTTACTGTTAGGCACTGCATGTGAACTCTGTGAATTTTCCCTTACTACATATTAGGACTGTAGATCGCCCTAGGGGATGAACGCATTCAATAAATTTAACCATCTCTGATGTTTCCTATTTATTCCGTGGAGCAATGTCAGTTCCCGTGCCAATACCATAACGCCAATACAAGTGCACCGAGGAGGGACACAGAAAAAAAAATACATTTAGAACATCTGCAGATGTTTTTAAATCATTTATTAAATCTTCATAACAAATGTAGCATTCCATGCAACTCACACCATATTTCACTGTTCATATAGTGAGTCTTACTAGCTCTGATTTTTAGTGGATTACTGGAGGTGAGCCAGGGGGCAATGACTTTGAGGCATTTGCAGCCTCCCAAATTAGATTTCCCAAGATGCAGTTTCTGTCTGTGCCATTGCTGATATATGTCCACACAAAAAGTGACTTGGCAGAACACAAAACTCCGCTCATTCAAGGACTTATTTTGCCACTTGGGTCTTAAAAATGTAAAGAATTTTTAGGCTGCCTGGCATGACAATCACTGCAAGACATTTATTTTTTTTGTCATACAGGAATCAGCCATACACGTTATTAACAATATGATGAAATAGTTTCAGCAATCATATTACACAGTTGCTGGCTGTTACTCATGGCGGGTGCTTGGCAATAGTAGGTAACAAACGAATCTGAAAAGCACAGAATGCAGCGATGGTTGCCACATGTTGCTATATAAGAATTATCTTCTCTAACAACCTTACTGCAGTGAGCTCCCTCTGTGTTGAAATGTATTGCGATCACGCTGGCAGCATAGTTTCATGTCTAAAGAGAATACAAAGTAACCGTATTGTAAGTATGTTAAAAGACACATCTATGTTTTAATACAAAGACAATGTAAGCAAGAACTACCGACATGGGTCGTCAGCGGGATTTTTTTCCGGGGTCGGCAAATTACTACCCACCTTTCCTCTGTCACACTCCAATCCCTCCTTACCTCCTCCCCATTGCCTACTTTTGTTGGCTCAGGATAGGGGTTTCCTGGTGGGAAGCAAATGTTATTTACCAATTAATAGGAAAAATGATATGAACGTGGTAGTAGTAGCTAACAGACCAGCATGTAGCTGCACATCATGGGAGCTTTAGTTTACATTAGCTGGGGTGGTAAGGATTAGCCACAGCTACCCCACTGTATAATTCCTATGGTGTTCAGCCGGTAATTATGCTATATCATGGGAGATGCAGTCAACAGCACAAAAGTTAGTTTGTAGTGTAGGCCACCGCAACCCCAGTCCATAACTACAATGCCCACAAAGTTCAGCTAGCGATATGGTTTATCCAGTTAATAAAAGTTAGTGCTTGTACTGTAGACTAAGTATTGCCCTCACCCTCAAAGCCCAATCTGCCGTTATTATCTATTATTCCCATAATAATCAACAAGCAATGTTGGTTGCTCAACATCATGGGAGTTATAGGGAAGAAATGTTAAAGTTGTGTAGTATAGCACTGTGATGCACAGCAAACATTTTTACAATAAAAGAGGGTAGTTAGAGGGGGGGGGATGGACATAAAGGCTTTGAACCAAAATAGGACACTTGGTAATATTGCTGCAGTTGGAGATAACATTTGGCACTCGAAGTGCTCTTATTGCACTTCTCATGATGTTCAATCAACCAAATGGATGGCTGAGAATCATGAGATGTCCATTCCACAGGAGCTACAATACCAATCCATAAAGATTCAAGGATCTGTTCTCTATGCTCTATGGGCTCAAACTCCAACAGTTTCAGCCATAGAAATGTTGATCAAGTATGTTATGAACTGGGCCCTCTCCCAACCTGTACCTCAATTAAACCCAGATTTTGAAAAATAGGTTTTTCCAGTTCCTTATGTTTAGCATTTCATTTCTCAAACAAATATAACTACTTCTAACATCTCTACATGTAACATCTGAGAGCACTGGAGCTCAGTGGAAATGCCCACTCAGATTCAAAACACTGCAGAAAGTAGCAACAGTTGACTCCAATAATACAATTTGCCAGCAGCCGCTTGATTACGTAAGCACAGGGGATGGCTGGCTATACACCGTCACACGCTACGTTATTATGCTTACTTAGTAGACAGATCCAGCTGCTGGCCGCATGCTGCACCATCCACTGGAGCTGCAAATCGAGCTTGCACCTTTACATTGTGTCTTTATTGTATTGATTAATGTGAATTTGAGAATAATGTAAAACATCAATTTAAAAGAATAGATAAGGCACAACAAAAGCAAAAATGTCAAAATAAATATGCTGTTGTATTATTAATGTTTATGTTCCCCAATTAAAACAGCGTATATAACAGTAACTTTGATAAGATTCTATTTACATACAGTAAATGTTAAGTAGTGTGAAAGGATCCCCAACAACATTTTAAAAAGTATATACAGTGTATAAAAAATAAACAAAATTTAACAAAATAGGTGATGCGATAACTAAAAGAAAAAAAAATTAAAAAGCCAATCTAAGTCCTTTTGTCAGCTCAAATGGCCTGTGTAATCTTTTTAATCAGTACGTAAAGAATCCAAACATGGCTGGGAACAGCAAAAACAACTAACACAAAATACATTAAAGAGCCTGTTTGTGGCTTATCCTGGGGCAGAAACCTCAAGACAAAAAATCTATTGCTGCTCATTCAGAAATCTCTCAGCAGGAACTGTTGTATATTCCATTTACAGTATATATATATATTTATACACATATTACTTCATTTTCTCAACCTATTTATTATGATTATGCTGCTAACATAGTTAAAAGGAGCAATGGCAAATTCCATTATCTAATTACATAAAATTTTGCGAGTTCCCATGGAACTCATTTTAAGATGATGAAAAACAGACGGCTTAGAAACAACAGATAAGGTTCCCCTTTTAATAATGCTCTCAATTTACTAGATCTAGCAAAATAGTGGTCTCAATTAATAAACATGATTAGATGTTTACCCGATTTAGCTGTACAAATCCTACTTATTTCCTCTTCGCTTTTGTTAAATGTTTAGAGATTCCTTACAATCCAGTCCTTGTTCAATTTGTTCATTTGTCATCGTTTATATCCTATTGTATTAAAATTCTGTAAGACATTTATTGTGATGTTAGATTGAAGAAGAAAAAAACAGAACAATCAAACCAACAAAAAAATAGAAAGCATAAGAAACCTGGGTTGTGTTACACAAGGGAACTTTGGCTTAAGGTGTATGTCTTCATTTTCACATGGTGCAGCCATCGTGACCCAATTTGCATGATTTCCATCCCGTATTGACTCTTTGAAAAAAGTCATATCTTTCTGTTTCGTTCTTCAGATGGAGTGGTTCAATATATTAAAGATTTTCACTTGGACTTGAATTATATATAAAATATGACCATAACCAAACCAAAAAATATCGCTGCTGATTGGACAATTTCATTGGTTGCTGTGTTATTCCACTTTTAACATATGGGCTATATTCACTTTTTAATACCTAAATCCTATTGTCTTCCCAAACGCTTCCCCTACTCTCATCTTATAGGCCTGCAACATATTCCTTACTGCTCGGCAGTGGCCTCTACAGGTTTGTTTATGTAATTGCAATGCATGTTTTCAGGACCACTTTATTTGTCTTTGCCCTTGCCATGTTCGTGTTAAAGTTGTAGATTTTTTAGTATGTAATAACATTGAGAATTTATTTTTTTTACACAGGAAGTTAGTTGAAAGAATCTTCCTCCTAGACCAAATCTTAGTAAATCTTGCGAAATCTTGACCAGCTCCAAACTCAAGATAGAGTTTCCTAATTTAGAATATAAGCAGAAACATTGTAAAATATAAAACATAATGTCATATTTCCACATCTGTGTCCTAACCACAAAACTATTACTATCACCACATTATTTTTTTTTATTGCATGGACAAGATTATCTCACATTTTGTCCAATTATTATTTATTTTTAGCTTGTCACAATCCTAAATACCTGTTCCTTATGTCCATCACTCCATTGGGAATGTTACACATCGACATAGATTTGTAACCTAGTACCATAGTACCTAACACAATTATATGCTAAATAAAATTACTATATATTTTGGTAGCCTTCCTTTGTTGTGCTCTGTAACTTTCATGTCCTCTTCTTGCTCAGTAATCGAAAATCATAAAATAATTATCTGCATTGCATCATTTGCATCATTTGCAGTTCCAACATTTTTTGGAACTGAATATCATAAAAACTTAAACTGGAAATCGTTATTCTAAATCAACTCTGCTATTCTGACTGAAGATGACGGTCGCCATTGATACTTTAAATCAATGCGCACCCAGTTAACAACCCTTAAAATTAAAAAATGTCTTTTGGAATATGTTCAGAAGCCAGCGATGTTAGTCCACCAAATTACTTTATATATCATCTAGCTAAGTCACATATTAAAGAGAACATGTCCAATGTAATAAAAAATACCAGATATCATCCAGGTATGATTAAAAAATAGGTCTATGGCTTCATTAAAGCTAAATTGTGAGCTTTTTGGGAAAATACTGTTTATTTATTTGTTTTATAGCCGCCAAAAAATGAAATTATTACAATTTTGTTGCTGTATAAATAAAAAGATACACAGGTAAAACTAAGAACTGGAAAAAAAGCATTAAGAGATAACCCAGACTATATGTTACAGGTATACTAAACAGCATTCTTGAATCGTTAGGAGCCTAGAATACAACTCAATGTGAATGCAGCATTATTTTTTGTATTATTATGTATTTCTTTCATTGGTCCCTAGACCACAGGTGTGCTGAAGTGGGTGTACAGCACTGAGGCACCCCAGTAACCAGGGCACAGAGCGGTGTTGTCATTGTGAGAGCATTTTGGGCTATTCACAGAACAATATTAGACTTGCCATACCTGTGAATAAACATACCTATAGCTTGTATATATAGATATATATATATATATATATATTATATATTATATATATTATTTTTTCATTTGTAAAGTATTTACAAATACATTATTTAGTTGTCAAAACATTTTCCTTTAGGAGAAGCTGCAGATCTAGAGTCTGACTCACCTTTTGCAAACCAAGGAGCTCGGGAGCAAGGAAAGAACGTTAATGCAGCTGCATTTGCAAAGAGGAAAAAGTGTTAATTTAAAGAGGATGTTCAGCTATCATATTCATATTATCAGA
Source organism: Spea multiplicata (assembly GCA_009364415.1). Lineage (NCBI taxonomy): Eukaryota > Metazoa > Chordata > Amphibia > Anura > Pelobatidae > Spea > Spea multiplicata. The sequence goes on from VKOC01025373.1 coordinate 26,621, forward strand.
ATATACAGTAAATGTCCCTGTCAGCTTTACATTGAGCATTAAGTTATTAACCCTTTAATTATTAACCTAGTCGTACCAATTTTCACTTCAAAATTAGGCTTAAGCAGTTAACCAAACATTCTATCCGAGTACCTGATGCCTAGAAATAATATGAACTCTTCATTCAATGAATGAGAAAAGTGATGTGTCACATCTGGGAGAATTGGAAAACACGAAAAGAATTTCATTTTTTGATATGATCATTATTAACTTTTAAGGTGTTAACAATCGCATGACGCGGGATTGCTGAAAAGACATTTTTCTCAGCACGGGCATCGGATTAGACATGTTTCATTAAAGTAAATTAAAGTCTAGATATCGCAGATCAAAACAATCCCAAGAGATCTAGGTGACCCCACTAATTGACTAGAGTTATGTGCCGTGATTACTCTGCCTCTCTGTTCTGTCTTAACAACAGATGAATCTTTGTATCTCGTAGGACACTTCTATCAAAATGCCAGTTTCCTTTTCCCATAGTCCAGTTCTTGCACAAGTACAATAACAGGGGATTTTCACATTCCATGAGGACCGATTATAGTTTTGAACATGTAACTTTTGGAGTAAAAAAAAAAAAAAAAAAAGAAATTATATATATACATGATACTTTTGGACAATTTTGACATTTTACCTTACCCTTTAAAACACTTGGGAACTTAGCAAACACTGGATGTATAAGCTTAAAAAGTGTCAGCAACTATACCAAGTTCCATCATTCAAAGTTGGCACTAGAAAAAGATGGAAAATGTTTCAGTAAAGCATCTTAACAGCCTTAGTTATTGAAGTTTTTTTGTCAAAGGAAATGCCAAGATTCAAACCAAGTCAAGATCACAGACGAAGTATGTTTCTTTTAAGCAATAACATAAAAAAATGTTTGTGGTAGTGAATTTTAATATCTTTAAAAGATACGTTAAATACACTGTATACGACTTGTCTACCACAATGCAGGGCTTCATATAAGACGGACTCCTATGTCTATGTATTTTGTGGAAATTTTGACTTTTTTGAAAAAAGTTCAAACAAACCGATTTTTAAAAAAAAATCGTGATATTTAGTGAGATTTCCCCTTTAAAATTGTTACTAAATGCAAAAACATATCTTAAGCAAATTACATCTCAAACCGATTTCTAACGGCACAGTGAACTCCCTAGGGGAAAGCAAAAGATATGAAGAAATCCGTGCGAGTGTATTGTGAAGATGCGTATAATTTCTGGGTCGTATTGTAAATTCTTTTTGATATTTTGAATTGATTCAGACTCCTTCACAGTTATTTGTCGCTTCCCTCAGGTCATATATAGTTCTACAGCAAGGGGTCTGGGAAATGGGCAATTATTTTAGACTACAGTATATCTAATCAAGGAGCGTATGTTTTATAATCTCTCACAGAGTGGCCAAAACATCATTATATTTCAAATATCATGCTCACATTCTGTACATAAAGATAGAGGTCTCTTTCATTTATACTTCATCATGAGACATACTAAAAGGCCATCCTTGCTAATGCACAGAACTATTACTAGAGTATTCCATTGCTTGCAGAGATGATGCTCAGGTGTGTAGGCAATGAAGATGTGAAGACCAGCTGACCTCACTCCCTGTTGCGTTTTTATAATTTTTATTTAATCTTTCATTTGAATCCAAAAATGGAATTGCTTTAGCAGTTTCTGGGACCACCATCTAAATGGAGAGTTTGCTACATACTTAAGCCAACAGAACGGGGGGATTATGATCATGTAAAAAATTACCCCTTAAAAAACTGCTTGTTTGTTTTGGATCACAAGTATTTAGTGAAAAATATGGCATTTGCTTAGCTGGACTCTACCATACATACAGCATGTGGGTTTTTAACTGTACATAATTTATCTTGAATTCTGTTTTCTTTCTGTGAAGTCCCCAGAGACTTGTAATGCTCAGTTCTGTCTTAATAAAGAAGGTAGTAGGTGCTCCAAAAGTGGAGGGCCACAGTGGATACCAGGTCTCCAATCTTGTTCTTCTGGGGCTGTACTCCCCACGGGAGATATGCAGTCCCTTCCTTTCCTCCTAAGGCAAAGCCTGAGACGGCCTGGATGTTCTGGGTCGCCCACTTCCCAAAGATAGGACTGAAGTCCTCAAGGGTCCTCAAAAAGGTGAGTCTTTAGGTACCGAGCTCTATTGTGACATATTCAGTGAAAACCATATCAGGTGAAATCCATATAAAAATACACATGCTGAAAAACAACTAAAACGGCACAGCACCATATATTCACAGTGCTATGTACATTTTTTTAATCACCTTTATCAACATTTCAGGACTGCAAGCTGTTAATGTTTTTGTGTTTTGAACTAGGTGTCCTGTTATTCCTCAAGGGTATTATTACATGCTACCTGGCAGATGCAGTGTTATGCCATGAAGGCTCTTGATGTTCTCGAGTGTCTGAATTAATGTAGGCTTCATTGAAATGTGATGTAAGATGCTCACAGGTAATCATAGGATTCCGAGGTTTAGATAAATAGCCCTTACAAGCAAGAACATTTTGTATTAACAGGAATTCTCTCCATCTTTAATCTGACATGGATGCTTCAGCTTTAATCTGTTTGGCCTATAAAACATTGCTTTCATCCTTTTGCCATTTAGTGTCCAATTGCCAAACCAAATTAAACCACGTACATTATGTTGGCTGTATAAAGTTGCATAAAGCATTGGAAATTAAAGTATAGACAGTAAGTAATACATTGAGAAATTGAAACATGAGTGGTATAGACAGATGGCTATCCAAATCTTAACCAAGACCAAGGTCTGATTAAGGTCTGAGTCATTAAATCAAGAAACAAATGGCCACACTCAATGGGCTCAAAGAATCTTTAAAGAAATTTTTCTGTGGCCTACAGTTTAGCATCGCACTCCATAAAAGTGTTCAATAATAAACCCTTTCATTTTGGTGAAGAAAATTTTAAAAAAGTATTCAAAAAGGAAATAAAGACGCAACATCTGTTATTAACTTATTTCAAGTTAGACATTCAGGCAATATCATATTTAATTATAAATGCATTTCAGCAATGTTAAATTATTAGATACATCATGAGCTGATGAAAATTGAAGGGATTAGTTGATTATGGGATACACTGTAGCAAAGTAAATTAAGACTCACATTCAATTACAGAAATAATTGATGTCAAATTACTTAAGGTGCAGTATGAATTCCTTGCAATTAGAGATGTGTCTGATTGACATGTGTTTGACATGTTCACTGATCCAAGCAACATATCAAGGTACTGTTCCCATGCAACAAAATACACACAAACTTGCAGACATATTACTTATTCAAGGAGTATGCAGACACAGTTTCCAATTTATTAACTAATTCATAACCCTGTTCTTTTTTTAACTTTGCTATGAGTATTTATTCCTACTGAATGCCATTATTTTTACACCTTCTTTCTACATTTGATTGCAGTTTAAGCATTGCAATTTAATACACTAGGTTGGAGATGCAGTCTTCGTTGGTCAAAGGGGATTCTACAGAAAAAGTTAAACCAAATGTTCCTTGAAACCAAATATCCATTGCATCAATTGACCAGTTTATAAAGTTATGTCTTTCACAGTAATTACTGTGGTTCTACTTAATCATTGTGGATAAATAGGTGTTTACAGGACAAGATGTACATTTCAGGGGGCCATAGGCTCATGAAAGGATATGGTTAGATGTCAAAAGCATCTGTATCGACTAAAAAGATGAGCGATCAGTAAAATGAAAAGTTAACTTGACTATCCAGACTTGAACGCTAATACCCACTAAGCATCTTACATACTTAACATAAATTAACATAAATTCACTAATATACAAGTTTAATATGAAAAAGCTTTACAATTAAAAAGTATAATGGGAAAAGGACCCCCTATAACTGACCCTCTGTGTGTGGTGGGGTGGGAGCAATAACATTTTACAAAATAATAATATTGAAAGAGCAAAGTCGTCGACTGACCACTTTTAGTAATAAGGTGGCTAATGTGGCTGAACTTCCAGATCAAGTCAGAATCTGTGATAAAAAGAGGGATGCGATTTCATTTCTCATGCAATTTACCCTTAAATGGGAATGGACTATTATCCTTCAACCTAAGTTTCATTTGCAAGCAATGTATATGTATGCAGTTACACACACACACACACACACAAATACTGTTTATATGTCTCTATAAAGAATATCATTATATACATACTTGTGAAGAAATATACATGTATAAATGCTCATATAATAATCTTCTCATATATGTATCTTCTCCTGCTCTATATACATGTGCATAATCTAATATATATATATATATATATATATATATATATTATATATTTGTAGGCCCACCCATTGAGTCTTGAATAAGTATATCACAGAAAATAAGGCTTTACCTTTGGTTAAACTTTGTTTCTGCTGTATTTTCTTTAGCAGCAGGAGGTGTATGTGTGTGTATTTTTTTCTTCCCTTTTTTACATTTGATACACGCTGACCTCTCAAGTGCATCATTGCCCTGAGGGCTCATGGTAGTCCAGCAACTGTTAAACCCCATGGGTTTATAATCTTCTCCTACATTTGCCCTTAACACCAAGCATATCACCATTAGCTCCTGCTCCACTGGTGCTCATTAGAGCTGATCAATAAAGGCAAACATTGGAAATGCTGCTGCCACGGTTACTGTAGGTTTTCGAGGAAACAGCTTACAATATTTTACTTCGGCTTGCAACACACACTGCAATAAGGCAAGAGGAGAAGTAAAATCTAATTTATGGCTGTATTAAATGTCCTATGAAGTAGACAATTTGCCAGATTTTTAGAGAATGAAATTGAATGTGCCTGTGTTCCAAGAAAAAATCATAAAACGTTACTTTACTTGTGATATGATACAACAAATAAATGTTTTAATTTGAAATATTATCTCTATTTCTTTTGTAGTTCCCTCACAATCAAGTTATTTCTCCTCCTTTATATCTATTTTTTGTATCTAATGTTTCTTCTGCTTTTCCAACAAGCTATTTTTTCCGTGTCTTAAAATCATTCGGACCACTCATTTGTCTCTACCATTTTATATTTTCTCCTGGTTTTAGTCATATTTCAAGACAAGATGCTTGCCTCTGCCCTTCATTCTTCTCCTTCACACTCGCATAAATTAACACTTGACTCGCATCCACACGACTGCATGAGAGTTGAGCTTAATTTAAACACATAGAAGTAAATGTTTTGTGGATGTTTCAGGTGGGCTTCATACAGGCCAGTTTACATAAACATGTGTCAAGGCTGAACATACTGTATATTTGAATGCTTTTTATACCACAAGGTAGAAGGGTATAATAAATAGCCAACCCTAAAACCTTAAAAACAAGCTCCGTGATAGAACAGGAGTGCAACGTTGGGAACGGTCTTGCTAGTAGTACAAAGATGCCTGAACCACAAACTTGAAGGACATAACCTCTGACGAGGAGGGAAGTCTAACGCCAGGTGGTGGGGCAGCAGGACAGAAGCAGATTTTGCAGGCAGAGCAAATGCGCACTGAGAGGGAGAACATTGAACAGCTAATACTCAACAAGAGAAAGGAATAAACACACTACACATGCATCCCGCAGAGCTAAAGACAGTGTGAAACCAACACACAATATTGACATCACAATATTCGCCTTGACATCACTTCCAGAAACACCATAAAGTCACCTCTAGATCACCATCCCAACGTGAAGACACTGCAAGGATGTTGTTGGGAGAGGTGTTGGCTAAAAAGTCAATCCCCCCTCCCTCAAATAGAAGCTAATAAGTTATCCTTAAAATGTTTCTATTACTTCCATTCAAATCAATGAATTATGCAATGAATCTTCTAATCTCTTGGTCCCCTAGAACAAGAGAGTATATAAACATGCTAACACTTTACCAGTGCCATTGTAGAATATGCTGCCAGGGAACTGGACAATTTTATATCTTTTTTGTTGTTGTTACTGTCAGGCTTTTAGATTACTGTTTGTTTGCAAAAGTGACTTTGTTATATACTTAACATAAATTCACTAATATACAAGTTGAACGACCAATATCATGTCCTCTCATGCAACTCCAAAAATAAAATAATATGAAAAAAGCTTTACAATTAAAAGGTATAGTTTGACTTTAGTTAGATTTGCATGCACATTCTTTTTAATGAATTGACCAGTTTGTAAATTAATTTATGCTTGGAAATTATCTTGAACTAAATTTGGTTTGAGTATTTAATTTTCAGTGGCTCACAAAATAATAAGATTCAGAGAGCTGACATGACCCAAGTAGTCAGAAAGCCAACAGATTTCAGAGAGATATTAAACTGGATGGCAGGAGACAGTAAATCTGTACAGTAAAGTTGTACATTAAAAAGAAGTCATTGGACTTAAAAAATAGTAATAAAACATACAAATGACCCCTTAGGTTGTACATTATGAGGGTTTTTTTTATAAGCCAACAAAAATGGTATTTCACAAATGTTGAAATAGAGGGTTTTTTAACGAAACAGAAAATAAAACATTGCCATTAATGCAAAAAGGTATATTTAACATTTGTAAACCCTTTTTGAAAAACATTTTAAACTCCTTTAAACTTTTCCTGTACATTGATATTGTACATTGATATACAAAATACACTTAATGGAGAGGCAGAATGTGGAAGAGGAGAAGCCTAAGTAGGAATAGGACACTAGGTGGCAGAGAGGGAGCTAACCTGAATAAGAGTGAGCGGAAAATGAGGGAGGAGGATAAGTGCCAAAAGGAATAAATCAGAAGAGGGAGATGTAGAATAGAGAGATGTTCATATGTAGGACCCAGTACTTACAGGTTACTGTGACAAGTAATTATAGATTCTCCAAATATCATATAAAATATGATAAAGACAGATTTTCCTAAAGACCTATTAACTGAAGGGACTATGTTTAGATAAAATGAGTTGGGACCATAGGCAATCTACCTCCGCTGTGTCGGCCTACAATATGTATTTTGTTGTATCTACTAGCGTTAACTGCTATATGGATTCCATCAATCTTCTCAAAGTACTTGACTGCTTCAATTCACATACATATATTTAGAAACTAGATAATTTTGCATGCATATATTCACAAACAATGCAATGGTTTATATTTTGTAGGAGATCAGTCGTTCATATCTTCCAAAGAATTCTACTTTCTTAATGCACTATAGGTCATTTGTGTGATGGGCTCTCCTTTAATTTCTTTAACAAGTATGTTAGCTCACACGAGATACAATAAAGTTCCATCCCATTATCATGAAGAATGCATCGAATGCAGCTGGAAATGCCATATAGTACAAATTTGAAGACCATATTTTGGCTACAGTGCAGTGCATGTAACAAATGTCTAGAGCCTTGGTGCCTCTAAGGGATATATATTGGGATATTTATGTGGCAGCAATATTTTGAAGTAGTATATTACAGCCGTAGTAAAAGAGTAATGGTTTAATAAAACAAAATACTTACTAGGGTTGTAGAGAGTAAAAATACCATTTTAAATGATTGATGTATCCAAAACTCTGCCATTTTCCATATAGCCCTAAGAAATAATTAAAGAATTTTTTAGCATCTATTAAGTTAGAATTAATTAACTTATAGACAGTTTTTATGTGCAACCCTTTAAACTCCAAAAAAATCACCCCTCTGAATTCTGTTGTAAGCCGTGAAAATATATTTCCATTGTGTAATAAAAATACCCACACATCTCTTCATTATAACAAGTCCAGAAAATACATTTCGCCTACATAATAGTAAAATAATTTGGTGGATTGCACCAGGATTTAACCCTAGATTTTCCATACAAAACCATTACATATAGAAAATATTAAATACTTTGCGAGATCTCAATATCATTATAGTTAAATGGTAGATTTAATTTTATTTTCTAAATCACTATTAAATGTGTTGTTCTGCCTTGTTTGGTTAATTTAACAATTGTATACCTAACGCAACATTAGAAAAATAATTCATGGTACTTCTGAATGTTCAAATCTTTTCCTGAAATTTTAATTACGTGAAATGTTGCCTTACTCATATTTTGGCAGGAAAACTTAATTGTCATGTGACACAAAAGGTTGTTGCTTTATATGAGTGAGCTTTCAGAGGGAAGTATAAATGACATGCAAAGGTTTGTTTGGTGCAATTAATTTTTTTGTCGTAAAAGAACTTAGCAGTGTATCAACGACAGTTTAAGAACAATTCATTTCCCATTCCATTATTCACTATTGCAACTGACAATAAGATTGATGGACACAGACCTTTGTTCAAGTAAGAGGAGCAGGAATTCATTCTAATAAGTTTTCCTGTGAAAATGTCACAATGCCATACACAATGTCATGTCGCTGCATCCTTGTAAAACTCTTTAACCCTTTAAGTTATCTCGGAAATGATAAAGTATCAAAGAGCAACCCGCTGCAATCTCTCAAGACATTGAAGGGTTAGATACGTTTATATCCCGTGAGAGAATGGCTCGTGCTTTAAGCTAACTGGCATTTATATTTCCACCTGCTGTCTTCAAACACCAAATGACATGTCCAGAAAAGCTTAACAAATGATGGCATTTTCATCTTTGCTCGATGCTCGAAGCATAGGAAAATATCAAATATGTTTGTCTGTACTCAAAAATCAAAGCCAATAGAGTTGTTTGAAATCAGTGGATGCAATTTATTCAAATAACATAAATAACCAATTTTGGAATTATTTTCTTTCGGGTACAATATATACAGGGCCGGCCCGACAATGGAGCCGTGTGGGGCAACGGCTCCAGGCGGCACTTTTGAAGGGGCAGCCCAAGCCCCCTTTTTATTTTTTAAAGCGCAGGAGAGAGACTGGCGCCAAGTGGTTTTTACTTACAAAGTTGTCAGTACCCGCTCGGCGCCTCTCTCTCTCTCTTCTCTGCGGCATGTCTCCCTCTTCGGTCTCGGTGCAGGCTTGTAATGCTGAGCGTCGGAAGATGACATCACCTCCGGCGCTCAGCATTACAAGCCGGCACCGAGACCGAATAGGGAGATTCGCCGCAGGACTACTGAAAGGTAAGTACAAGAGCGGGGGGAGGGTAAGATAATGGGGGGGTGGCGGAACGGAGGGAGAGGAAGGGTAGATAATGGGGGGGATTTTATCTTGGGCCGGCCCTGAATATATATGTCATGAAGTTGGAGTGAGCATTATGAAAATTTTAGACTTTTTGGATGCTGCCTATGGTGAGAAAGCTTACTGAGGACAATTTATATAGCTGTTCATCACGCGCAACCACAAACATAAAATTTACTAATCAAAACTTAAAGTGCTGGTAAAACTCTGATAAAAGGCACAATAATTTTCATTTGCTTGAATCTTCAGAAAATCTGTTGTCGTTGCTGAGATGCAACTTTTTCTAGAGCTGTCCGACTGAGAGCTGACAGCGCTGATTGCCTGTAGAGAACTAACTGTACGTCTACAAGTATGCCTCCTAAAGTTATTTTTAATGTTTAGCAGCACTTTAATTTAGTACACAGGAAGCACTGGGTATCATGTATTTGGCAATAACATTATATTGCTTGTGTTATTTTTCAGCACCGTGGACAGAGATTCACAAATATAGACGTTAACTATGGTGATGCTCTGTAGCACAAGCCTTCTAATGGTGGTCCATGTGCTGCGGACATTTGCATGCCTTTTTCCTTGGAAAATATATACACACACATTAAATGTCAATGTTTAGCTTTGTGCTTACAAAATAACGAGAATACAAATAGAATGCCTGACAAAATAGAAATAACTAAAAAACACATTAAAGACAAACTCAATACTTAGTGCATATAATAGTTTGTTAACATCTTCTACACTATTGTGGCTCTATTGTCACAATCTCCCCTATTCCTTATGACTATTAAATGGGTTATTCTTCTAGATTTCCATTTTCTTTCCTTGCCTATTCCACCAAAATAAGAATGCGGATGGCAATTATAATAAAAGTGTATTGCTTCTCTTGCTTGTTTGGCCAAAACAAGAATAAGAGGGAAAATCAGAATAACACATTTATATACTTACACAATATCATTCAACTATATGTGGTTAAAAATCATTCCAAAATTAAAAAAAACAAGAATCCAAAAAGAGCGTATTTTGCATGTGTGCATGATATATGCCTATTGTCATAATCAGATTCCAGGCATTGAACTTGCAGAAAGTTTATACTCGGCTTGTGGATTTTCATTTCAGATCTTGTCAACTCAAGGGCATTTGGACCAATCAATATCTGTCTGTCTTCTTGCACATAGAAAGTTGGCTATTAGAAAAGAGAGGCTTACAGCAAGCTCAACCAATACCATTAGCCCTAGCCTAAGGGCAGTTCTATCCATGTGCTGGGGTAGACACCTGCCTCCCGCCCTCCCCCACTATTAAGGAGGCCACTTGGGATGTCATTTGGACATTGCGGGCAAAGATCACTTCTTTATTCTTTCTCTCTTCTACACCCAGACTTCACCAAAAATCAATACATCTGTTCTTTGCTTATTTTCAGAACTTTACGTCAATATATGTAAGGCCTTTTCCTTCCAGCAAAAAATCTAAGGCACTTAGAATTTTGGTTTTGTTTTCTGATTTTTCTTTTACTGTTCCAATTTGAGGGATAATTGAAAATAATGCTTGATTGATGTTCATTTTTCGTTTAAAGATATCACAGTTGAAAGACCTTGAGCCTCAAACTCCTTTGATGATTCTGCATGTGAGCTGTTATTCACTCGCATCCTACCACAAGAAAAAAACATTGGAGAATTGTTTTATCAAATGGTTCTTACACTATAGAATGAAACTATATATTTTAATCATTGCATTCTTCCTTATAATTCAAACATGCAATTTCTGGTTTACAAAGAAGAAACATGTCCGACATTTCACATTCTTATAATGTGACTTATGCATGCCCAGTAGCTTATAACATATCATATTCTCAAAGAATATATTATAAAATGTCTATTGATAAATTGTAAGCATGAAAAAATCTATACCGTTCAAAAGTTTGGGGTCACTTAGAAAAACGTCTTTGGTTTTGAAACTAAGGGCAAACTGACATCAGATGCATTAGAAAGCCTATTGTAGCTGGAGTATCATCATAGACGTACCGATGCCCTTTATCTGCACTCCTGTGTTCCAATGGCACGTCGTGTTCTTTAATTCAAGTTTAAGGTTAATTGATCATTAGAAAACTCTTTGGCAATTGTGTTACAGCTAGAAATGTCCTTCTTTCCCATGAAAACAGCTAGGTGACTCGAACCTTATATATATATATATTAGACATGTGCAAATGGACCTAAAATGATTCGGACCAAATTTTGGGTTCATTTTTGGCCCAATTTGTTTTTGGACAACAAACTCCAATTCTAGCCCAATTGCTTCGGATGAAAATCGGGGGGCCTTTTAAATTTGGAAACGCCATTTTGCTCTGAGAAAACCCTGTGTAAACCTTTGCGAAACTGGCGGAGGCTCTGGTGATGTCCTCTCCCCTGATTTCGGACAAAAGTTTGGAGCTTTTTGCTTTGTTTTCATGGGGGGTCTGGCCTTGTTTTCGGAGATTCGTGTGAATTGGCGAATCCCAAATCACATGTCTAATATATATATGTAAAATGCATGAGATTTATTTTGTGCCTCTTATGTTGTTTTGAATTTTTCTTACAATCTATTATGTACGCAACAAATGTAATTGCAAAACTGTCGCATTCATGAATGGTCTAAAAGTTTTCGTAGATAAAATTAACTAACTATAAAAATGCCACATTTCCTTATACATCATGTACTGCCACAATGTGTAAGAAATAAACCAAACTCAACAAACGTTGCTACATTTTTTTACAATATTTAAAATAATAACTATATAATTAAAATAAGTATCATGGACATAACTAAAATGAGTTAAGTTTCTTACAAAAAAAGTTCATGACAAAACTAAAGTGAAGCAGAATTAGCTTTATGATATTAATGTGTACTATTGGTCTTATTTCTAGGGTCCGGCCTAGGACAACACCCCCATCTCTCTGGCCACCATCCTCACTGAGGAGAGCCGAGATTACCCTGTCCATAGTGTAAATCGGCCAGTTGTGGTGATCAGAGATCTCTCTTGTAACTGGCCCATTGAGCAACGACTGGTCAACAGGGGCCAGAATACATCACCGAATGGGATATGAAGTCATCTGATCATCTAATAGTGTACGATTAGGTAGGCTCTTAAATTCTATTGTACTTATGAATCAAAATGATTGTTTTCGCATTGAATGTGTAACCCTCCAGAAACTTTAACGTCTTTGTTAACATTAGTGATACAAACATAAAGAGGACACGTTAGAATCAATGCCCTGTGAACATCTTTTATTAGCTATTCATTACATACAAATTTTGGGCAAAGTAAAAAGTCATCAACAGAAAATTCTTCTCATCACTACGCATCGGCTATATCTGCCAGATGCTCTGGAATAAATCTCAATCATGTTTCTAAAATCTATACACACAATCAATATAAGAAGATGACACGTATACATTATTTGATTTGAATCATCTTGAACAAATATGAGGGCAGTTTCCTTCCCAGGGGTAGGTATATTATACAATGTTTCTGTGAATATCTATTTTTCTCTTTTTTTTTTGCAAAGTACCTTTCAGATAGCGTGAAGGATTGTAAATCTCTGAGGAATTTATTGAAAAACACGGTGTGGATGAAGACTTATACATGACTACCCAAGGATTTGTGTTCACAAGGCAAAGGAATCAATCATATTGAAGGGAAGACAATATTTAACAGGGAAAAAACATTATTCTCTTATTAAAGGCACCTTTGAAAATGTCACGTAAAATAAAATAATTGTGTAAAACCTTAGAATTCTAGATAAAATATAAACATATACCTTCCCCTAAAGGTACATACTTTATTCTGTTTTATAGGTTGAAGAATGCATAATAAAAGACGTACATGGTACCCTCGGCTCAGAACTTTAAAATATAGGCTACCTGGAGCTCTCACTCCTCGGCGGGAGCAGCTTTGTGTAGCCATTAAGTTGTGTGGGCATGACTACTCATGCATGGGTGGGGTTAGCCACACATGCGGGTGGAGCTAACCTCAGGCAATCTCTTATTGGAGAGAAAGTGGGCAGGAAATAGTAGGAACGGGACCAGAGAAAGGGAGATGTGACCCAGGGATTAAGGAAGTCAAACCCAGAAGGTTCCCAGGTATGAAATGACACTTGAAAGCATTCTTTGTAGGTGGGCATTCATTTGACACTCAAGTGCCCCTTTAAGAAGATAATGATGTGTATAGTATATTTTGCACAAAGAGTTTCATTTCAATCAAGTGCTGATATGTTCTCTTCTATCAGGAGAATTCAGAACAATGACAGGCAATGATAAATAATGGTAAATAATATTGAAAATGTAGATTCTTTTTTAATTAATCAGGAATGCTGGCTAAGAAACATATTTACCCGATGTGTATATACATACAGACTATACTTCTTTATGTGATCTTGTTTTAGAAAATCTTAAAAACGTAAAGTTTATGGAACATATTAATCAATGTAGTAGATAATCAAGGAAATAAGATAATTGTCTATACTGCTGAAAAACACAAAGTGTATGCAAGTTTTATCTTGCTCTATATACCTTTACCTAGTGGCATGGGAAGCATTGGATGATCGGGGGGAGGACGTCACTGCAAGTGTCACTGTCTTGGTGGGTTATGGATGTGTGGAGATACGGACAAAGATAAAGACTGAAGATAGCAGAATTAAGAAAGAAGAGAGGATAGAAGGGAGAAGATAGAAAATGAAGGAGCAGATGCAGAAGCTGAAGTGGTCGTCAGAAGCAAAGGTGGCAACACATTTTGTGACCACCTCTATAAAATCTGAGGTATTAGCAGTTTGCTGGTCTGGAGCATTCAGGTGTGTGTTAATACAGTGCCAAAGAGGAAAGACATCAGCAATGATCTTAGAGAAGCAATTGTTGCTGCCCATCAATCTAGAAAGGTCAATTTCCAAACAATTTAGAGTCCATCATTCTGCAGTGAAAAAGATTATTAAAAAGTGGAAAACATTCAAGACAGTTGCCAATCTTCCCAGGATGGAACATCCCAGCAAATTCACCCTAAGGTTAGACCATACAATGCTCAGAGAAATTGTAAGAAACCCATGCGTTACATCTTAGACTCTACAGGCCTCAGTTAGCATGTTACATGTTAACTTTCATGACAGTACAATTAGGAAAATATTGACCAAGTGTGGTTTGGTTGGAATTGTTGCCAGGAGAAAGCCTTTTCTTTCAAATAGGAACAGGGTAGCACAGCTTAGGTTTGAAAAGTTGCACCTGAACAAACCACACGACTTCTGGGACATTGTGCTTTGGACAGGCAAGACCACACTGGCAACACTTTGTTGTTTGCGTTGTCAGTGGAATTACATTGACTGTAATTTTCAGATCCATCGTTATCCTGTACCAGTGAAAAACTACTAAGTGATGAGCAACTTAGCCACCCTGTGCCAGCTGAGCCATTAGCCATATGTCCAAATGTGTCTTCTATATGGTATCTACAGCTATAGAACTGTTTGCCCTGCCAATTAGACTTGTCACCTCACTTTATGTCCTTTAATTCATAGCTGTATTTTAACCTACTTGGAATGTGGTCCCTGCCTTTGGATTTAGTAAATGAAATACTGAGCAATTTTATGCTGTTTAACATGTCCTCATTCCTACATTTAGAGCTTTTTAAAGCTCAATTAAGAGTTTACAAACAGTCTAGTCCCTCTCTGAATTAAACCTTCTCTTTGTTCACATTAATTTATGTAGCCTACAAACCATTCCAAACCAAAAGGGAATCACTTTCCATGTAGGTTCCTACAGTCAGGGATTTTCAGAGAAACTTCACAAGTACAGAACAAGCATTAGATCCATTATCTAAGCTGTTTGATTTGTAAAAATGAAGAGATGATGATTTAGTAAAACAGAATGAAACGCCACGGTAAAATACTTTTATATGGCCTTATTTGTCACGTTGAAAAAGAAAATGGCTAAGAAAAACAAACCAAAGTAACTATTTAAATGCCACAACATGTATATATAGTAGTGTTCTTTATATGGCTCTCAAGAATATTTCAGGAACATTAGAATAATGAAAAAGTGCATGGCATACTGTAGTCACATGTATTTCATTTTGGAAAGCCATAACCAACAAACCCCTAGGAGGCAGTGCTCATCATGGGTAAAAAAACCAGGGTGTGGGTGTTCAAATGCCCTATATCCTTGGCCATATAATTGTGATGATGTAAAAGTAAAAACAATGACCCCTTCAGCTTTTTCAGTTGTTTTGGGCATCAGAGAGCTATGTTTCTAACTATAGAAGCTGTGATGGTATTTAGTTGCGGGTGTCTGTAGCCTATATGGAAAGAGCATAATAATCATTGAAACTATAGAAGGAGATGTACATTCACAATGATACACACCAAGTAATAAAAGCCTACGGTTCACTTTCAAAATGCATTTCAATATTTTGAAATGTTTAAAGTGCCCTGTTTGTGTCTAGAGAAAACTACATGGAATCTTGTTTTCATGCTAAATCTAGAGTCATCAAAATTTCTAATTGAGCTTGGAATTAATAAAAAGTATACAATCATAACAGAGATGGGCAAAATGAGATAAAAATGCATTAAGAAAAGATAACTATTAGCTTCTATGTCACTCTCTTCTGCAAGCTAATACGTTCGGCTCTCTCCTAAGTCATTGTTCCCATATTATTACTATTGTGATTATTAAGAATACATTTACTTATAGGAACATAAGAAACCACTTTTCTTATCTCTTTGACTTTGGCACTGGCTTTTACAGGCTTATATAAAACCTGAATTCTCAGCTTTACACTTCATCATTTACGTCTATTTAAAATGCATCCAACGTACGTATACAATCTAAAATAAATTATAATTTGATTTTACTGGCCATATAAATTATAGATGTAGTACACATATTGCCATCGGTTTACATTTCAAATGCTTTCAGAGAATTATCCCAATGGATCCAGCTCTTAAATCACTGGAAAACTTGAATGTATTAATGCTTAGGATAGCATTTGTGGTCTTATTTTTTATTAAGTGTACAACATGGATCTAAAGGATACACTTTGTTTTATTTATGATAGGTATTACTAAATTGCATAACGCTACAATATTCAAAAGAATGGTACAACATAAGGGAAAGAAAGGAAAACTATGAAGAATTATGTACAGGCATCCATAAATAATGAGTGGTTTCCTTGATATTATAACATATGGATTTTATGAGCTAAATCCTACCCTTGTATTTGGAGCTCAAGATGAATACTCACTGTGAGCCTGTGTTTTTGTAATAATTCTTTTATCATATAGATTATAACTAGTACAGCAAGTTTTACTGTCTCTAAAACACAAAGATTTTATATAAGTCAACTGGGAAAGGCTGTTGTGGAAACATGAACCATTATTTTTCTATGGAATCTTTGGCTAACCCACAATCTCTTCCTTTACAGCTTCCAAAAGCTATAATCAGTAGCCTTAATTCATGCAATAATAGATATATAACAAGATATTATGAATGACTTGGCATGTGCAGAGAGAAGAAGCGGTGGATTAAGAGTTGAGCTTCTCGGCTACCTTTGTTGCTTTATGTAGTAACATTAGTATTTGGTTGCATTCTGCAGTCTGCCAAGTTCTTCTAGTGTTATGAAGTCAATCTGAAACCCACAAGTCTTCAAATGACCTTAAATATTACTCTAGCAAAGTCAAAATTAGACCTTATTTACAGCAACAAATGTAAAGTATCTCTTTCACCAGGCGATAATATTTTTCCATACCATAGATGTTCATCAGTAAGTCTACTGCTTACCACAAAATAGTATGATATGGTGACAGGGTGTTTGCTTGTAGAATTGGTTACAATAACCGAGCCAGAACACATTCAAATGACTAATGTGCAGCTGTCTGAAAACATTATATTATCCACAAATTAGAAATGTTTTAAAACAGGAAACAACACTATAATTTTTTAAAAATCTGATTTTTATTGTGATACCAGTAACAAAAAAGTTGGGGTTTCCCCTGTAAAGATATCACTAACTGTATTTTATTTTTCTTTCAAATTAGCAGTTGTTAATGTCAAGTACACTTCGAGTGGCAAGAAGGTAATCAAAACCTGTATCAGGAACGTTACACATCAATCAATCTTTCCCCGGCCATCCAAATTCCGTACTTACAGGGGCGTAACTAGAAACCTCAGGGCCCCGGTGCGAGAATCTGTAGGCGGGCCCCCGCCCACCCCCTCATCTATCCCTTCTCACAATCTCCCCTCTCCTCGCCTAACGCTCCCTTTACTCACGAATCTCCCCTCTCCCTCCCTAAC